>JAJEJO010001233.1:192698-206432 GCA_020662805.1 Glaucomys volans
ATTGTAAGAATACCTGAGATGAAGCAACTTTTAAGTAGAAAAGTTTTCCAGGTTTCAGTCCAGGGTGGCTGGGCACTCGTCTTGCTTGGGCCTGAGCAGCACAGCTGCTCACCCCTTGGTGGCTGGAAGGCAGACGAAGAGAGGGAGAAGAAAGGCTGGGTCCTGCTGTCCCTTTGAGGGCACAGCCCCAGTGACCTAACTAATTTCCACGAGGCCCCATCTCCCATGAAGGTTCTACCACCTCCCAGTAACGCCACGGTCTGGGGACCAAGCCTTTAACAGGGACCTTTGAGAGATATTTCAGGTCCAAACTTCAGCACTTCCCTTGAAAGGACGTCAATCTTCCTTGTTCAGCTGGGGTCGATTATGGTAAGCTCCCGAGGAGAATGATGTGCCCTTGAGTGCAGTGGAGGATGGAGCAGCCCTCCTTTTATACATTGATGTTCTACAGAGGTGATCAGATTTCTTCATAAGAATTCTTATTCCCCAGGGGCAAAATAACTAGGAAGTTCTCAGAAACCCTCAAAGCCTTACGTTGTTACATGGGTGTTTAGAAGTTGGGTTCCATGTGATGAAGCTCAATAAAATGGCAAGGGGAATAATCATACTTACAGGACATCACTTTTGGTGAGAGACAGAAAGAGAGAGGCAGTCTTAGGGTGGAAGTGCATATTACAGGCAAACACTATGCAATAGAAATATAATGTGAGCCACATAGTGATTTTAAATTTTCTAATAGCCACCTTGAAATTGAAGGGATGCAAATGAATTAATTTTAATAATATTGTTTTACTTAAACAAGTATTCCCCAAGTATTATCATTTAAACTTCTAACCAATGTCCAAAGTTACAGATGTTTTATGAATTTTTTTCACAAAGCTTTGAAATTCAGGGAGTATATTATCACAAATCTCAATGCAAGCTAGCCCCATTCAAGTTCTGTAGTCTTCCTGTGTACGCTTTGTCTCTAAGTCTGAGAGACAAGAACATGGAAGACAGTCATTTTCATGAAGGATAGGGGCCTGATTCTGGAAAATAGAGAGAAAAGGTGTAATCTCAAAGTAGGGCAGAGTGGAAGAAATCAAAGAGAAGGAGTTTGGGCTAGAAAATTCAGCAAATAATTATCATCCCTACAAATCTAGTCAGATATTGATATAGAAAGGGATTACACCATCTCTATTCTGGAAAATAACCAATTAAAAAAATATTTGATGCAAATAACCTCCCTTTGGGAGAGCCTCCAAAAAATTCAATTGCAAATGAGACGTGCGATTTTATGGTCTGTGGGCAAGGGAAAATATTTTACCTATGTGATTTTAGAAACTGCTAGTTATTACAGAACACAACGTTTCTGGTTAATGCAACTTTCAAAAGAACATTTACATCATCTGCCAGTGTGATTACTTAGACAAAATATAATAGTTATATGTTCTCCCCATGGGTATTGTTACAATTAGCTCACATTATCATCTAATAAGTAAATAGCAATTTATTTCCCCCTCTAAGGTGCTTTTAAAAGGAAAACCTTGTAAGAAGTGGCAGCTTTTCAACACTATTTATTCAAATTATCTCAAGGAATTGTAAAATTATTAGATAAATAGAAATGTCTAGGGGAGGGGTTTTCTGAAAACAAAGTTTTGAAAACAAAATTTTGTCAAATTCATGATATGTTGAATCCCTTAGAATAGGAGACAAGTAGTTAAAATAAGTTCACAGTAATCTTTATAGAGAGGCTGACAGGCAACTGCTGAGTCAAGTAGTGTGATTTCCAGATTTTTTGGAAGGTCTTCATGCACCCTGGACTCCCACCTGTGTGCTCCATTGGGAAGGCATCCTGAGAAGCTTATTCATCTAGACTTTCTCAGGCAGAATGGCAATAGGCTGTGGAGCTGACCCTGGAGGTGGGCCTCAGTCATTTTTGCAAAGTGTGATTAGGAAACAAAACACTACACCTCTTCTAGACTCTTCTGTCTCTTCAGACTCACTTCTAAGTAAAGTGCCATCTTCAGCTTCATAGTCTTCTTTCAACTCCTACTTGTCTTTCATTTTAGGAAGACAATTGGCAAAAACATTAAAGTACCCAATTTAGGAAATTCCCAGAAGAGTTTGCATATATGCAGTTTGTCTGCATGCCCTCAGCTTCACCTCAGAACATGTGCTTCATGGAGGTATGCTGCTTTTCTGATCTTACAATTTTTAATTTTATGAATATATAACATGGTGGCATTGAAAAGGTGGTTAAAGCTTGAGTTATAAATGGCAGTAAGGTAAAATCTGGGACAGGTATGAGAAGGGACCAAGGAAAGATTCTACATATGAAAAATCAGAAATAATGATAGAAGTATATAGATAGTAGGTCAGTTAAACTGAGGGTAGGTGATGTGATTGCATATGAGAGGATTTTCCCTTTTAATTCTTTCACTGAGGTTATTCTAAGAGTGATAGGGAGAGAAAATGAATATCATCAATTTCATGTGTTATTACTTAGTCAAACGTAGCTATACTTACTAATAAAAGCAAATTTGAGAATATGCAGGAATCACACCCTGCTTTCCCCCTGTTTTCTCCTGGGAGTCAATGAGGATTGTTGTTTCTGTGCTCCTTGCTGGACATCTCATGGTGGCATCTCCCAGGATGCAGTTTGGGTGTTAGCATGTGTGTGTGACTGTGCCACATGGAATACCCTGGTGGTAAGCAACAGAGATGGCTTCTGTCTAATGACTTCTGGCTAATTTAAACAGAAGGATTACATGGGCTCATAGAATCGATAATAGGAATGGGCCAAAACCACAGTGCCTAGAAATAAAGAAAGTTGGAAATGGAGCAGCTGTCTCATAGCTCATGGTTCTGATTCAGCCATTGCTTCTGTGACAAACAATTGTCAGGTGTTCTTCCCATCCTTCTTTCACTTATACAAAGTTCAAAGTCCTAAGTGACAGCATTTGATGGGCCATGCTTAGGTCTTCTGCATGCATCCTGGATTTATCACAGGATAGGAGAAATAGGTTCTGTTAAGCCTTTGTGGCTTCTGTAGTTGAATCCAGGAATCTGGAGTTGCTGGACCTTCAAGACCATCACAATGGGACAAGAAATTGCTCTGAAAGAGAGGAAATGAGTGAATACACCAAACAAATGTCCCCTACAGTTCGAATGTCTTGGATTATTTAGTGATCACACCCAATTATTAGTATAAATACAACTTGAATGAAAAGGGAAGTGGAATATGCATGATTAGTTGGACATAACTAACTAATAATAGTTTGCTTAGAATTATGTACAGCATTAAGAATTCTTTGTGTAACTGTTTTTTTTCTCAGTTATTGAAAAGCATATTTATTGAACATTTTCTACTTTCCAGACATTATTCCAGGTACAGGGAATATAGCTATGAATAGAGCAGAAATGGACAAGCTCTATGTTCATGAAAAATATGACATCAGAAAAGCCACAATGGGGGCAACTATGGAGACTCGAATGAATTCAGATTAATATGGCACTCTAGAACTAGGTATATTTTCTTATGTAAGATTTTGGCATCTATTTTATAAATACCATTTTTTTTATTCAATGAGTATTTCTAGAAATATGGGCAAAATAGAAAAAATGTGTGTGTGTGTGTGTGTGTGTGTGTATGTGTGTGTATACGCTATAATGTAGGTTGGACTTCATTGATCTAAAAATCTGAAATGCTCCAAAATTCACACATTCCAGCAATGACATGATGTCTCAAGAGGAAAATTGTATATCTGACCTCAAGTGATGGGTAGAAATCAAAATGCAGGCATATTAAAAGTACTGCATGAAAAAAATCATCAAGTTATGTGATAGGAAACATAAATGAGTTTCATGCTTAGACTTGGGTTGACTCCCCAAGGTATCTCTTTAAGTATATTATGCACATATTCTAAAATCTGAGAAAATTTGAAATCTGAAACAATTCTGGTCCCAAGCACTGTTGAAAAGGGATATTCCAGGATATAACTGGGGTCTAATTTAGTTAATTAAATTGAGCTATATGCAGCCTAGGACTAAGAATGTCTTAGAATTTATGAATTAAAGAAGTCTAATATATACACACTCTTAGAGTGAAAAAGCTGAGATGGAAATGTAGATTTCCTAATACATCAGTGATGTGATCAGTGTCTTAGCATCTGGACAGCAAGTGCTTTTAAAAAAAACTAATTTCCTTTATCAGGTAAACATCTCAAAAATACTTATTGGCCATAAGAATACAATGTTGCACAATATTGATTAATATTAATTAATTGTTACAATTATAATTAATATTATATTAAATTTCAACCCCACTAAGATGTTTTTCTACCATTTGACAATCCATTTGTTGCATTTCCCCTTTAAGAAAGGCTCTAAGGCCTTCTGGGAGAAGAGTACTAAGGAAAGAGATCAGGCAGCTTGATCTCATGCCAGTATCTCAGGGCCAGAGGGGAAAGGTCTTCTTGATTACAATACGGTGTTCACCAATCAAATTGTCCTGCAGTCTAATCCTCAGACATTTATTCCTGGGTCTTAGGGAGAGAGCCTTGGAATCAAGACTGAGATTGCCTTCTGTCTGGGAGGGCCTGGATAGCCCTCCCTGCTAATGTGTAACATGGAGGAACAGCCTATGGTGGGGCAGGGTAGGAAATGAGTACGGCCCTTCACTTGGCAATGCTGATGGAACATGGGATGGACAGATCTGTGAGTTAAGGCTTGATTAGAACCGAGGAGACCCTAGAGAGGACATGTCAGGGTCTACCTTGGGTGCCTTAGTGGATCCATGTTGGAGACCACGGCAGTCACTGGAATGGCCCTAGTAGCAATTCTGGAATGGACAAGTGGTTTCCTCATGGCTTTGAGGAGTCAAGGTGCCACCAGTGGGTTCATGATGGATGCGTAGCTGCTTGTGGTTTGGACGGCATCACCTTGAACATAGAATCCTTGACAATAGGCAGTAAAGCAGAAGGGCTTGCAGAAAGAAAATGGCAGATGTTCCAGAAAAGCTGAGAGGGATGAGTTTTAGGCATATGTAACCTATGTTCTTTCCAGAAGAGATGAAGGCACAAGATCTGTAATGCTTGCATCTGTGTTGGAGAATCCTGGATTAGGTTTACAATTGTGACCTCCATGTGTCCTCATGCTGGCATGACCATTAGAAATACACATGGAAAGACATTTGTTGTAAAATAACATACAAGCACTTGTATTAAGAGCATAATTCAAATTGTCTGAGTAAATACATGAACGGAACTGATTTCCCTGTAGTGTACATAGCCTAGATTACTTTAGAAGTGATATTGTATAAAAACTGTTTACATTGTTCTCATTTATAGCTCTTTTTCCCTTAAGATGGAAAACAGGTGTTATATAAAATTTATAGAACATTTAAAAATATTTTTTTGCTTCGGGACATTTCAACTATTATTAAGAAGACGGAAATATATAGGAAAATCATTTGCTTTAGGTTTATTGAACTGACCTGAATTTGTGTCTTCGGATACCATGTGGCTCCTAAGTGATTTTAATCTCTTTCATTGATTTGGAAGGCTAAAAATAAACACTCAAGAAAACATCCTTCCTATCGAAATATAGAAATATTCTATGTAATTATTAGACATATAAAATGTTTGGCCAGTTTATAGAAATAATTGAAGTTTCCTTGCCTGTTTTTTTAAACTTTTATTTTAGAAAGAAACAACAGAGTTCCAGAACAATGTCAAATTACAGAAAGAGCATTTGAATCAAATATTTGGATGTCAGCAGAATGAATAATAACCTTAATATATTTTCTTCTTAGAAGGAGTTGCCAGTCTGTAAGTAATCAGAAAAAATTTGCCCAGGAACCAAACAGAAGGTCTATTTGTATTGTCTTTTTTTTTTTTCCCCTGTTTTTGTTAATATTAAAATTGAATCCACTAGTAGCACTTGACTAATTCTTAAGCAGTTATTTTTATATCTTCTCTTTCAATTAATGCTAGTGAAACCTCCAGTGTATGAATTTGAAAAATAATATTTTATAAAATCTGTCATATGTAGTAGGTCAAAGAAAGAATCTTTGTAGGAAGCATTTTAGCTTTTGGGTATATTTATTATTTCGGCTCATTGGTAGCAGATAGACTCATGCATTTAAGCCACTGAGCTTTTTTAAATTTTGTTTTTTAGTTGTAGGTGGACACAATACCTTTATTTTATTTTTATGTGGTGCTGAGGATCGAACCCAGGGCCTCACACGTGCTAGGCAATCGCTCTATCACTGAGCCACAGCCCTAGCCCAACCACTGAGCTTTTGTTCTGGTGGAATTTCTACACCTTTAAAATAAAAATGTGAACACAAGAATTTGTATGATGGAGGAAAGGATGCTTAAGAATTTCAGAATCAGAGAATTCCTAGAATTACAGATTATGTAGCTGATTGAATAGGCTATTCAAAGGCAAACTCAGCTATGCAATGAAAAAACTGAGGAAAAAAATCTTGTTTTCTGATTTACTGGTGTAATAATGAGTGTCTTAGCAGGTGAACAGGTTACTGAACTGCTTACCTTCATCTTCTTATAGATTTGGTGAATTTTTACAAATTTATCTTTAAAATTTAATTTTTGTTTTTTGGTCACTAGAAGAAGAAGTTCTTATTCTTATTCAAGTGCAATTCCACATAAATGGCAAGCTTCATTCAGCTCCATTCTGGAGCTCAATAGTTGCACTTGCACTTTAAGAAAGATTTCACAAGAAAAAAGTTTCATTACTTTAGTATTTTGTGCTTTTAGCATAAATTAGTCCCTTCTCTCCAAATAGATCCATTTGGACTTTTTTTGGAAACTTTTGTCAAAAGTAATTTAATGATAAATAAAATTACTCTTAGACTTCCTTAGATTAATTGGCCAAAAGCCCTATAAAAATGGAAAATTCTAAACCTATGTTTCATGACATTAAAATTGTGTCCATAAATTGCCAGGTTATTACTTTTGTCCAAACTGAATCTAGTAACACAATATGTTAATTTCTTTTGTACTAAAGTGTGCTTTCAAGGGATGGAAAGAACTATTACCTGAATGGAGCATTAGATGCAACACATACATAGAAATAATCCTAGATCCAAGAAGGATGGCACAGTTGTTAGATGAGTAAACATCTCCACTCCGGATTCCAGGTGTGATTGACGTCCTGGGTCAGGTACTTCATGATTCGTAAGGCAATCTTCCAAACTGTCTACATACATTTATTCACCTTTAGGAAAATGTTGCCTACATGGAACTTTCCATGTTTCTAGCTTTCAAACTAGAAAGAAAAAAAGTGTTATCACTTTTGGAGATCTTTTAAATATGAGGAAAAAAGCAATGTTTTTTATCTCAACCTTCGAATTACCATAATTGCTCACCTGCTGCAAGTGTCTTTGTGTTTGGATGTCAGGAACTGAGGGACCCACTCCCGCTCTGCGGAGTCTAGGTCCAGCGGAGCTCAGGATGCCTGGTGCCTTGGGGGACTGTGGGATAAAGCCCTGCAGCAATTACCCACTCAACAGCACTCTGGTGGTTTGCAAGTTAGAGTGCTTGGTAATTTACCACGAGGGAGCGCCTTGGGGGAAGAAAGAATATGGCTCAATTAATTAGAACTTGTTAGCAAACTTCAACTATTACCCTATTTAGATTTTCAAATCACTGATATATCAAATACCCACAAGATTTGGAAAGGAAGTAAGAATAAGCAGTTGAGACAGCTAATTTGTCCAGGGTGAAACTGGTTCTTAAATGCTGTAATGGACCAATTTTCATAGATTAGCCTTTTTGTAAAGAAGAAAAAGAAAAGTACCCAGTTTCTCTCTCCCAGACTCACTGTTTTTGAACTTTATTGTTAATTGCGTGTCTTTCATTTTTTTTCTGGGTGAGATTAATCATCTAGAGGACCACCTATGGATTCCAGTGAAAGTCTAATATTAATGAATTAATTGTTGAGGATTATCCCGAGGTTTTGGTTTTGGTTATTCATCCTATCTTCAAAAGGGCTATTGTTGGCTTTTAGAAAAATTAATGTGTTTTTTACATAATTATCTGGTTGCTCATCAAGACAATTTCAAATTATATCTTCTATGCTCTATAAGGTTTTCAGCCAAATCTCTGTTATGATGGCAGGGAATCCTATTGTCTTCAAAAAATAATTATACAACATGTAATTTTTTCAGTAACTTTAGCTCACATTTTCTTATTTTTGCCCTAATTGTGTTAGCCAAGATTTCTAAGAGAGTGTTGCATGATAATATTGATAGTGAACATCCAAGTTGTTATGATTTTGTAGGTTGTTTCTTTTTTATTGTCGTAATTGTTTTTATATTTTATCTACTTTTAAAAATAGCTGAGTGGATTTAATATGATGGAGCATGTTTGAGTTTGATGTAGTCTCAGTACCTATGTCCTAGTACAATTCCCTAATGTACTCATTTTTTTTTCATATACTTATGTTATCTGTCTAGCCTCATGGACATTATGGACATTTATAATTAAATATTTTATTTTTAACCAAGGATTGAACCCAGGGGTGCTTAAGCACTGAGCCACATCCCCAATCCTTTTTATATTTTATTTTGAGACAGTGTTTCTCTACATTGCTTAGGGTCTCGCTAAGTTACTGAGGCTGGCCTCAAACTTGTGATCCTCCTTCCTCAGCCTCCTGAGTCACTGGGATTATAGGCATGCACCACCAGGCCGTGCTAAACTTGAAATCTTTGTATTAAGGTTTCAAAGTGGGAAAAGTATGATGTTTTCTCAAATTTATTTATAAATTTCAAAAGAATCAAGTCTAATATTAGTTTTCTAGGTTTGATTTCTTTCAAAGGAATAATGTTCAGGAGAATATCTTACATTGTAAAATATTGGTGCATGGCTTTCATCATAGAATATACAGTTTTTTAGTTGTTTAGTTTACATGCAGGCTATGTATTTAATTTATAGTTTATTATAGAAAATATGGTGCTTGGCAATGAAAAGCTGAGCTGACGCAGGTGGATTCACAGGAAAAGGAGAAGAACGGGGCCAATAAAATCCTCCCGAGGATGGAACAGAGGCCTGCAGATTTTTCTTCCTCTCCAGCTCATGTGGCTGATTCGAGAGGAAGCGATTGCCTTGCTGAGTCAAGACACGTGGGTGATTTGTACTAACCTTCCTCTTGGGGGACAATTTCATTTTCACTCTTCCAGCCCCCAAGGACCCACATGGGTCCACTGGAGGGTTTCCTGATCAAAGTTCATGGACGATGTAATTTAAGTAAAAGCCCCGATTATGCTCTGTGCTGTTCTGAGTTAAATGATAGGAAGTGTGGAAGGGCAGAAGGCCATTATATACTTTCTTCCCCTGGTTCAGAAGAAAGCAGCACCAGGGCTGTATGGACCGATGCTGGTCCTAAACCCTGGACAGCAGATCTAGGACCTGGAAGCCAGAGGAGACAGTGACGAGTCTTGCAGGGGCCATTCCCTGGCTTGCTGGTCTGAGTGTCCCACCCAGCTGCTTCAGTGTAGAATCGTACCTCCACATAGACACGTGTGCATGTGTGTGCATAATGTCACGCTGTCGTCTGAAGATCGCGAAGAGTTAAAAACCATTCATATTAAAACCTTCTGCATTTGTACTGCTCAGTGGCCTACTTTGTATTCCTCAGTGGGTCTGTTGGTTTTCCTGTGAGATGATGTTGGATATATCCAAAAGCACACTCTGACTGATTAGGACTCTTTTAGGATTTATCCTATTAGCATCAAGCTTCTGGTAATAGGCACCCTTTCCTAAAACCATCCCCCCCTTATTAAATCGCCACACCACCCAGTGAACTTTGAGGACAAGGAGGTGGTGTGGAGATAGAGCCGCTGGCTTCCAAATTCATAACAGACCCCGTGGGTTTTATATCTTCATATTGCCTGCTGTATAAAATTCTTGGCTTCTTAGGGCAAGATATACCCATGGAAAGGGATAATCATTTTAAGTTTTAAATTAAAACATTTAAATCATTAAATTTTTGTTGTTATTGGATTCTCAGTCTGATTTATGCCCTAGCAAGCAATTGGCAAAATAGTAAGTTACAAATAACGAATAGTAGAAAGTACAGGGGTCTTTATCATCTCACCTGGCTTGAGAGTGTGGGGTTTAATCCTGAGTGGCTCCCTGTGTTTCCCCCACACCTTTCTGGGGACCTGATTGTTTGGGTCTGACTCTAGTTTTCTCATCACTTACAGCCATCTAGAAAACTATAAAATATGCACTTATATTGTTTACTTTTCTACTCGCAAAACTCTGTAAAGGAAGGTGTTATGGTTTAGATGTGGTGCCCCCAAGAGCTCATGTGTGAGACAATGTGGGAAGGTTTGGAGGAGAAATGATTGGGTTATAGCCTTCACCTAATCAGTGAATTAATCCCTGGTGGGATTGACTGGGTGGTAACTGGAGGCAGGTGGGGTGTGGCTGGAGGAGGTGGGGCATTGGGGGCATGGCTATGGGTATATATTTTATATCTGGAGTATGGAGTCTCTCTCTCTTTGCTTCCTGATCATCATGTGAGCGGGATCCCTCTGCAACACTTCCTCCATGATGTCCTGCCTCACTTTAAGCCCTGAGGAATGCAGCCAGCCACTTATGGACTGAGATCTCTGAAATTCTGCGTCCTCAAATAAACTTTTTGTCCTCTATGATTGTGCTGGTTGGGTACTTTAGTTTAACTGACTAAAATAGAAAGGTTTTTTGAGCATTTTATTTTACTGACTTAGTCACATAATAAGCACTCAATAAATAATGGTTGAAAGAAAGAATGGATGGATACAATGAATCAGATCTGCACAAGCTAACGCCCTATGATCATGTACCAATAATCTGAGCAAAAGCTTTAGTGAAGCTTGATTCTGGGGCTGGTAAAGAAGTTTGGATTCCTTTACTTACTTTTCTAAACTATAACTTTAGGACGCTGAGAAAAATTGAAGGATGTCACGAACAATATGTGCTTCCCACCTCCATCTGCCTCTGTGCCTTTCCCTGGCCACCCTCCTCTGCATGTTTGGCTTGGTTAATTCTTAATCACAAACTGGCTTCGGATAGAATCCAGGAAGTCTTCTTTGAAGCCCCGATACTGTTGAATGCTCTAGTTGTTACAGTATATTCTTTTAGGAATGATAATAAGAAAAAAGAGAGGGTGGTGCATGTTCAGAACAGATGCACTTGTGTTGTTCTGTGT
This sequence comes from Glaucomys volans, assembly GCA_020662805.1. Classification (NCBI taxonomy): domain Eukaryota; kingdom Metazoa; phylum Chordata; class Mammalia; order Rodentia; family Sciuridae; genus Glaucomys; species Glaucomys volans. The sequence goes on from JAJEJO010001233.1 coordinate 203,898, forward strand.
TTTTGGTCTGCTGAGGTCCTCCCACAGAACCCCGTCTTTACCACAGTGTTAAGTCACACTAGAGAGTGAATGTCTAGCAGACCTGTTCTTGCAGAAGGCTGTGCTCTGCAGGCAGGGGTCAGAGTGTTTTTGTCTTTTTATTTTGTAAATCAGGACATGGTGTTTGATCCCTAGATGGCACTGAATTAAAAAGAGAAGTGGAGAAAGAAGGTCATAAAGGAAAGGAGAGAAGGGAGACAGAATAGGAAGGAAGAAGAGTCAAAGGTGATCAAAAGGTGTATCTTGCTTCTCTTTTTAATCAAGAAAAAGCGTCTAGTCAGAGGATTTGGGTATTAGATAGGTTTCAGAGAGAGAGAGGTCTATTTATTCAATGAATTCACATCTGCAACACCAGGCTCTGTGCCAGGCAGGGAGGGTGCCACAGTGAGTAGGAAATGATGTGATTATCCTCACAGCGCTTATATTTTAGTAGGAAAGACAGACAGAAGCAAGTATGATATTATGTACTACGTACAATATATGCATATACTGTGTACACAGCAAAAATGTGCAGAGCAATGTAAAATGTAATAGAAATACATGTACATTCTAAAACATGAGTTCTCTAAATACATGCTGTAACCTAGAACTTGGAGATGTTTAAAGGGAATGAGTATGAGGAGTGTCAAGGACTGTCTCTTGGTGCATGAAAGAAAGGTCTGAATTCTTTCCTTGTAAAATGCTAGATGCATTATCCCAGAATGGGAAATAAAAATTGAATCACTCTATGAGGGATGTTTATAACTTACATGTGTTCATCAATCCTTACGGAATGTTGAAGGTGCAATTTGTGTAGACCTTAAGGATTTTCCTCTCCCGGTTGTGTGTGCAAGCATGGAACCCCAAAGAGAGACTTAGCAGTTTGGACAGCTCCCAATGTACCCATCTCCTTCAAGCACATCCGGGCAAGATCTCAAGTTCTCAGCTGAAAAGAAGGATGGAAAGGATTTGAGAGCCTGAAAACCAAATGCAGTCATCCCTCAGTATCCAAGGGGGATTGGTTCCAGAATCTTCTCCCACATACCAAAATCCATGGATGCTCAGTTCCTTTAGGTAAAATGTGTAGTGTTTTTGTGGAACCTATTCACAGCCTCCCATATACTTTAAATCATCACTAGCTTTTTAAAAAATATCAAATATAAATAAATGCTACGTAAATTGATGTATTGTTCAGGCAATAACATCAAGAAAAGGAATGTTTGTACATGTGCAGTCCAGATGCAAGATTTTGTTCTGAGTATTTTTGATTGGTAGTCAGTTGAATCCACAGGCATGGAACCCATAGATGCAGAGAACCGACTGTACACTTTTTGAGACTTTTAGTTAAGAATGACTTAACTTTATCTCACTTTCCAGGTTCTTGGTTATCTTGGTATTATTTAATAGTCAGTATTTTAGTGAGCAAAGAATTTGAGCTTTGTATTGAATTAGGGAAAGAAACTTTCTGTATATGAATACCAGTAGATGACTGAGGCTGAGATGCCAATGTAATAAGTACTGTACCCCCATCTTTGCTTTATTACAGGTGAATTATTTTCCTAGCATATGGAAGAGTAGACATAGAACATCACAGTGCTTTGTGGAAGAAGAAAACACACACACACACACACACACACACACACACACTCATTTACAGCAAATGAGGTAGAATGGCTATTATTACAGTACATAAAACTCATATTACATACCACCAAGATTCAAGGAAGCCTAATAGTTGTTGAAGGAACAAAAATGAAAATTGTTTATTTTTTCTTTAGCGAGAACTCAAGGTAAGCAGATTTCCAGTTCTAATACATACAACACTGATAGAACAGAGATTCACAGTAAAATGTGCCAGTCCAGAAGTAGAAATTAATCTTAGGCTCCTGTCAAATTTTCCCCTAACCCTGGAAAAGGAGCTGGCGTTCAGATTGGTGTTCAGATTAATTTGATCATAAAATAAATACTTAGGAGCACCACAGTGTCCCTGGCATGTATTCACCTTTCACTGTGAACTGCACTCTCAAAGTTGCTATTTTCCTTCTACGGGGCTTTATTTTGCAGTGCGTAAGGTCACTTGAATTATTGTCAGAGTGGGTTACGTTTCACGGAATGCAAATTAGTAGCAACAGACATATACATTTCAGTCTGCAGGAAGAATGAAAGTAGATCAGGAAAATTGGTAGCAGACCTTTTTCTCTATTACAAAGTCAAACCCAATGCTACAGTTTGGATATTGAGATCAGGACAAGTAAGTGGAAATGTGAATTGAGAAATTTGGGGTTGCAGTGTTGAGGTTGCTGATGTGTGGTGAATATAATTTCTGACTAAATCATTTGTACCTCCCCTTCATGTTCCTTAAGTTGACATTAATGAGATCTGAAGTAGGCCTCTCTTTTCTTTTACTTTCCTTCCTTCTCTCCCTCTCTCCCTCCCTCCCATACACACACACACACACACTTCCTTCCTTCCTTCCTTCCTTCCTTCCTTCCTTCCTTCCTTCCTTCCTTCCTTCCT
>JAJEJO010001233.1:206442-253849 GCA_020662805.1 Glaucomys volans
CCTTCCTTCCTTCCTTCCTTCCTTCCTTCCTTCCTTCCTTCCTTCCTCCCTCCCTCCCTCCCTCCCTTCTATTTTCATTTTTCTTTTTCTTTCTTTTCACTCAACTATCAACATGGAAATTTTGTTACTGGTTCTAAAAATGAACACACTGGTAGGATGACTATAGAATTCTGGCCACACAACCTGTGAAATACAAGACAGTAAACAGAATCATTAGTGAACTCTACATAGCATTAGAACCCCCTGAAAGTCCATTTCTTGAGTTTATCCTAAAAATAGTTTAGCTGAAGTTTTTTTTTTTTTTATGATTATTCTGAGGTCTGCATTTGGTCATTTTCTCATTAACTTTTTAGCAATGGAAAGATAGTGTGGACTTGTTTCTTGAATTACCTTTTCTGACCTTTTGCAAGATGATAATTATAAAAAAGAGAGGCCTGGAAAACTTGTAAAAATTAAGCTTGTAAAGTTGCTAAAATGGTCCTTCTGTGCTGGTGTCGATTTCAAAATTAACATTTTGGTTCATGTGCTTCTAATAATCAATGACCCTTACCTCATGTACTTTCCACAGGAAATGAATGCGGCAGAAATTACTTTGACCCACTGATGGATGAGGAAATAAACCCAAGGCAGTGTGGGATGGAGGTCAGCAGAGAGGGTGAGCTAGAATTAAGTATGTAATTTTTGTGTCAGAATATTCTTTTCCATTCATGAAAATGAGGTGACAGAGATCACACATGCAGTTCCGTTTAGATTTTGCAGCTTACAATTTAAATGGTAAGTTTTAACCACTGACAACATGATGGGCAGGGAAGGTAATTTTTGATCAAGGACAGCAAGCTGGTCAGATGAAAGAAGCAGCGATCTGCTTTCATCTTAGGCTACTGTGAGCAGTTTGGTGCCATTATAAGACCCACCTAGTGCATCCAGGAGACAATATCTCTGTGCAAATGCCTTTCTGCTCTTTGGATTTAAAATGAGCATTCTGCAGCACGATGCACCTAGCGCGTGAGATTTCCATACCCTGCTACAGTTCCTCTCACTGAATTTCTGAAATCACCACCTAACTTTTGAACCTCGGAGATGCAGAGGTATGATAATTTCCTCTTCTACAATCTTGAATCTAGTTATAGTTGTGAAATAACAATTCAAAATAACTCCGCAGGTGCATCCCACTCTGCAGTTCTATAGTTTTCAAAACACTCTAAGGTTTACAAAAATAATGGATGAAATGATGATCGTCACAAAGTTCCTTAGAGTCGTTCACAATCCAGAGCATCACATTTCTTTACTAGGTACCAGTCATTAAATCTGCACTTCTTTGTGAAAGATTGAGCTAAAATTCTCACAAATAAAAGAGGTCAAGTACAGTGCAAAAATTATTTCATGAAATAGTCCTTAATAAACAAACTTATTTTAAAATGATGCAGAATTCACTGATGTCATCAAAAGATGCATGTACAAGATGAAATGAGGACTTAGTCTCAGCCAGTTTTTACCAGTAGTTGAAAATGAAGGTGGGTTTGAGATTAGAGAATCTCATCCTTGTATTAGTCCAAACACACTTGAGGGGTGAGAGACATCCCAGTGACTTCGGGGGCAGGGTGGGGTTTCAACTGAATTATCAGTAGAGGTCTGTTTTTAATCTCCTAGAGATCACAATATATAGATGCATTTGGTGGAATTTTGGTAATGTAAGATCTCCCTAATTTAGGAAAGCAGTCTTAGTAAGACACATTGAATGAATAAAGAATGACTATCCTTATAGTCAGTAAGTTTCATAAGACAAAATACTAGTTGAGTATCCTTATCCAAATGCTTAGAACCGGAAGTGTTTTGGATTTCAGATTTCTTTTGGATTTTGGAATGTTTACATATATATTATGGGATAGGTCAGGGAGAGGACTCAGTCTAAACATGAAATTCACTTATGCTTCATGTACACTCTATTCACGTAGCCTGAAAGTCATCTGTATATTGTGGACATGAAAGTCTCATGGTGTGGAATTTTCCACTTGGGGGCACCCTGTGGACAACCAAACCTGTGGAACGTTTACAATTTTGGATTTTTGCATTAGGGATGCTCAGCCTGAATTGTTGGTTACCTGATCCCCTTCCTAGACAGCAAAGATTGCCAACTCCTGTGGTTGAGTTTGGTCCACATTTTAGAGCAGGCCACTCTTCCTCTGCATCCACCTGCAGTCCAGCCTGTGCTGGTGTGTGCCGGGCAGAGGGGCGCTGGCCCTCTCTCTGCGGAGGGTTCTGCCTTCTGCAAAGCCTCCTGGTTACTGTTTTCTTCCCTACTTTTTCTTCTCTTTTGCTTTCTATTTTCTTTTCTCACTTCTTCCCAGTGTTTTTTCTTTCTCTTCTTCTCTCCAAAGTTCTCTCTTAACTGGAAGATTCATTTTATTATATTTATTTGAAAAGATGTTTCTATATTCCTTATCATTGAAGCAGGTTGAACCCTTGAGATTTTTTTTTCCTCTTGAAAGAGGCAAGAATCCTTCATTTCATATCATCTTCATGGTTTGCTTCTCTCCTATGACTTGTGGCTTAAAAAGATTTTCTCTAGTCTACTAAATTCTCTGTTATTATCCTGGGACTCTGTATATTCACAAGGTACGAACAAAAATGTCGGGCCAGATGTGACTGAGAAGGGATCGGTTTGCTCTGCATTCTCCCTCCTTGTATAGTGTTGACACAAAAACACACACAATCCTAATAGCTAAGACCCTATATGGTGTCTGACACCCAATATGGTGTCAGAAAGAAAGAAAATTGTGAAAACTCCTTGTGGGAAGGGATTCTGCGTGTCTTGGCCATTCCCTGCTATCTCACCAGTTAGTGTCTCAGACATAGGAAGTAGGTGACGTATTTTGCCCCAAACCAATGAAAAGAGTACAACTGCACTGATCGCTTATGACCTGATACAGGTGACATTAGTTTGTGGATTTGTGGTCTCCAAAGAGGCATAATCAATAGGATCACATGTTCTCTAACACATATCCACATCAGGTAATATATATTATAATTTGTATTTTATAATATATAATATAAATTATATATCTATATATTACACATATGTATAATATGAGTCTATCTATCTGTCCATCTATGTATGCATGTATGTATGTATGTATGTATGTATCTATCTATCTATCATCTATCTATCTATCTATCATCTATCTACAGCAGAGAGAAAGAGATTTGAAAGAACAGCTCAATTGTGTGGCTTGGCAAATCTATTTGTAAGGCAGGATGGCAGGCTGGAAACTCAGATCAAAGCTGATGTAACATTCAGGTGTCTGGATTCTATAGAGCAGCACATTGGAAACTGAGGTATAATTCTAAATTGAACGTTCAGGAGAATTCCTTCTTTGTGGAGCTTCAGCCTTATTCTTTAGGCCTTCAACTCATTAAATGAGGTCCCTCCACATTACGGAGAATAATCTACTTTACTCAAAGTCCACCAATTTAAATATTAACATTTACACCAAGTCCACTACTTAAATGCTAATAATATCTAAAAACACCTTTACAGCAAGCAACTGGACACGTATTTGACCAAATAACTGGGCACTATAGCCAAGTCAAGTTGATACATAAAATTAACCCCTATAGATTGCATTTAATAATAATTAAGCCCTTGATAATATCTTAAAGTGTGGTGAGACACTAAGTGTGTCTCTGTAATCACCAAACGTTTACTCTGCTTGTTTCTCTTACCACCCTGTTTTTGAATTTGGCATGAACCCTAGGTATTAGTTATGCATTTATTGTATAATCATTTCTCCAGAGGCTTTCTTCTCCATCAGTCTTTACATATCATTAGGATCTTAGCTCAAAGATGATGCTCAGTATTTATTCACCAACACAAAAATAACCAGATCCATTACATCTCACATGCTGTGGCACCTCCACTGCCCATTCTGCCTCCCAAGGGAACATCAGCCGCTGCCTGGAATTGCTGAACTGTTTTGGTCCTCACCCACTCCTGCACCCCTTCCGCCCATTCTCCAGACACCATCCAGATTGTGTGTCTTCAGAATCCAGTGGGACCTTGCTCCTCCCTTATCAAAGCCCTCTTACCCATTCAGTCATGTGTTGCTCAGGTGTGGGGTACATTCAGAGAAATGCATCATTAGACACCTGTCATGGTGTGGACATCACAGAGTGTACGCACACAAACCTAGATGTAGTGCCTACTGCCCTTCTAGGCTGTGTGGACACTGTCACGTGTGTCATCCTCATTGCCCAGAGTGTCGTTATGCAGGTGTGGCTGTATTTTCCTGCTTTCCCTCTGGTGCCTTCCCTCTGCTCACCATGTTCCTAACACGCTGGGCTTCTTATTGTTCTTCCCATGCCAGGAGCCCCTTCTCCCTTTTCCAGACACATAGGTGCTGGGACAGCTTCCTTCTTGCCTCTGCTCAATATCCTGTCTTATCTTAAATGTCAATTCTTAACTTCTTTGACCACTCTAGGTGAGTTCATCTCTACACCTCCTTTGGAGAGCTCATCCCAAGGATCAGCAAGCTATATAATGGCACAGTTACCTGTGAAATGTGTTTCTCCTTTACTAAACCATCCACTGGATGCACACAGGGCACACATCATGTCTACTTTGTTCATCAATGAATTCTTAGAGCCTAGCTCAGACTGGAGCACATGCTTGATAAATATTTGTTGAACCAGTGAATAAGTGGGCCAATGAATCAAAGTGCCAAGCATCATGTCTGTTTTGTATCCACTCTTCTGCAAACCTGAGTTACTGTTACTTACTGAGTGCTCGAGCACCAGGTTGGGTTGAATGTAGTAACTGACTGACCAACAAAAACCATCAAAGTGGACACCATTATTCTTATTTTTAAGATGGAAAAATTCTGTGATATTTAGTATCTTTCCTAAAATTGCAGAGACCTGGCAAGTGTGGTTTGGAATTCAGATTCTTAACTATCTTTGACACAATCTGTTGTCTTTTCCCTAAGAAGTTGTATTTAACCTTTGAAAAGAGAGGGAGAAGGTCAATCTGAATTGTTGAATTTGAATTTCAAGGGGTCATTGTCTTGCCTTTACTGTTAGGTAACCAGTCTGATGCCCTAGGATTGAGTCTCCCTGGGGCACCATTGATAGGGGATTGCTACCCAGGTGGGCTACTTGAAGAACCTCAACCTTGAATTGCAGGTTCCTTCCACTAGTTTGGGTCCCCAGTAGTTTTTACAACTTATCAACTTCATGGTGAAGACTAAAATATTAGTTCAGGACGACAGAAGCTGAACTTTTGAAAAATTCTGCACTTCATACAATTACTAAGTAGTTAACAACAAATGAGCAAATATATGAGCAAATCAGTGGGCACCCTGCCCTTTGTGGAATGTCTGCTGATTGTTGGACCTAGGGTGGCATGCAGGTTATCTTGTGGACCCTCACACCATCCTGTTGATGGGCAAGATTAAAGCCGAGAGATTCTAAGAAACTGTCCCAGGTTTACAGAGTTACTGTGTGGTGGTGCTGAGATCTGGATGCAGGTTCGACCTTTACCAAACAATGCTTGTGAAGATGGTGTCTCTGACTTAATCCCACTGGGATTTTTTATCACCTCTGCAGAGAATTCCTCCTCTGTGCTTCTGATGCTGCTCATTGTTAACTTCAGAATGAGAATCTTTTATGAACCGTACATAAACTTTGTAAGTGTTGTATCCCACTAAGAGTTAAAAGGCTCAGTCAATGCTGGACTATAAGCAACTTCCCTACTGTATCATGCAATCCCGGAATGACCCTCTTCCTTTCCCCCAGTGTTGGAGGTGTGAGGAGGTCTTTGCTGACTCTTGGCAAGAAAGGAAGATGTGTAGATGAACCGGCACTTGAAAAGGCCATCTAGAGTGGACAGTGGTCAGAAGCTGCTGACCTCAGAGGTGTTCCTATGTCACACTCTCACACAGTCTCACGCTGCTGTCCCAGTAGCCTCAGCCTTTCCTGTTTAGTGTCCCAAATCTCTGAGCATAGATGAGAGTGGATGCTTTCTAACACTGATCTTCAAGGAATCTCAGGTATGGACAGAATGGGGAGACTTAGAATTCTCAGGAACTTAAGTAGAATAATGAGGATTCCAGAGGGCGTTTCTAGAGTACTTGATAAGGTTTCAGATGTGAGCTGCAGAATTAACTGCCATTTTCAGAATTGGCCCGCACATGGGCAGCAAAGTGATAAATAAGAAAGATACACAAGTCATATTTAAAGGACCATAATAAAGTGCAAACACAGTTTAGTTGCTCACCCTGGGGAGGGAAGCATATTGGTGACTGATGTATGTACATGTGTTCTAATTCTGAGACTGGGATGGTTGTGCAACTTGCATTCTTCATTTGGTTGTATCTAGTGGTATAAGATAATATCTACATGATTTTTTCCCCCTGTGCTAGTGATCGAGCTGAGAACTTTCAGCTTGACAGGCAAGTTCTCCATTGAGCTATACCCCAACACTCAACAACCTTTAAAACCTTCTTCTGGATCTATGTTTTTATGATCAGGTTTTTGTTTTATTATTATTATTATTTGCAGGGGGTAGGTACCATCATGGCTTATTGCTTTAAATTCACAAAGAAACTAAGCATCCTGGACTCTTTTTATATATGCTATTGCAAGACAATTACATATATAAAAGAATACAAGACCACCAAAGTTTGTTGTTTCTTACATATACATAGTAAAATGTGTGCTATATAGAAAATAGCTAATGGAAAACATTCATTCGCTTTGATCAAATACTTAGATATTCTATTGTTTGATTTGACAAACCATAATGACTTGTTCTGAAATGCTTCTTGAGTAATAGATGTCATAATCCATTGAATATGAGGCTTGTTTTATTGGAGAGGCATTCTATTATACATGCTTTGCAATATACATTTAAAAATATTGTTCCAATTATGGTCAATTTACAAAAGGTTCTTCTTCAGAACAAGGAAGCATATTGAGGAGAGTTTGTGCCTATGACCCATGGTATAACTAAACAGCTATGATGATTAATAATTTTATTTTGTAATTACATCTGCATGTCTATAAATTAGCCAATGAGAAAGTTATCACATCTGTGTTCTTTTAGCATCCCTACAAGGTGATGATAGAACTCTCTATAATCGATTAATGGAGCTGTTTGATGAGAGTGGACAAAGAGAATTCCAAGGTAAGAGACCAATTATTTTCAATCTTTTATGTTAATATTAGTTGTAAATTGATTGACATGGTTTCTTACAAATGCTAACCTATCTTTTCTGTATTTAACAGTTCAGTGATGACCTATCTGTGCTTTTGATGGTTACAAATATTTAAACATAGCTAAAGTTTTGGGGGAAATTGATTATGGTGCAAATTTCCTGTAATTGAATACAATTTGTAAGCCCAAAAGGCAAAAATGATTTAAGAGTTACTATGGCAGGATCCTATAATGGCATGTGCATATTTGGAGTCACTAATTTATGGAACTATATGATGCTCTTTATAAAGACTGTGTCTTAGCTTTTAAACAAATGCTTTGAAGTGACAGGAGGCTAAGAGTGTATTGTTCTCAACCTCAGGAGGGGAATTCATACTTGTAAATGTTAGGTTCTTTATAATTATTGTGTGCATTAAACTAGAAATATAAAGGTCATTCTTTAAAAACTAAGTTTTAAATTCTTACTTTAACACATATGAATTCATGCCAGAACCATAGTGTAGTTTTTAACCAAAGCATTAAATGAAAGTTGCCTTATATACAAGTGGTTGAATTCATGGAGACTCCTTCTATTAAGTTTTTTCACAGTGTGTGTTAGGTTCTAAGAAATCATTGTTTTTTCCTTATTTAAAAACTTCCTAAGTCAACAAGAAAAGGGGCTGGTCATGATTTATGCTGTAACAGTTATAGGTATTTAACTCTGTTGAATTTATGCTTAGGATTTACCCTTTACTAGCTGTGTGACCTTAAATCAATTTATTAATCTTTCTTTTCCATTTCTGCCAAATGGACATATAATCCCTGCCATGTGGAGTAGCTGTGAAGATTAAAATATTAATACCTGAGCTTTAGGAAAACTATACATGTAGAATAATAACGTTGCTGTTAGTGATGATGTTGAAAATATTAATATTAGTTAAATATTTGAGTCCTTTCTAAGTGCCTGACACTATCTTAAACACTGTTCAAAATAAGGTAAATAGTAACTTATTTAAACCTTGTATCAACTGTAAAGATTAGTCCTGATTTATAGATTAGTAACCTCCCCAAATTTGATTCCTGCCTGGGTGTACCTTCTCTTTCTCTGGGTCAAATTTGTGTAGCTTGTTTTTATTTCTTTCTGCATGAATAAATGAAGTGAACTCAGTTTTCAAGCCAGCTATGTATATATTTTGAGGGATCCCAAATTCAAATGGTGTATTAGGATTTTCCAGAGAAGTAGAATACAATAGAATTCAGAGAGAGAGAGAGAGAGAGAAAGAAAGAGAGCGAGAGAGATTGGTTTTTAAAAACCAATTCACACAGGAGTGGGGCTGGTAAGTCTATAATCCTCAGGGAAGCCTGGCAGCCTGGAGGATCAGGGAAGAGTTGACGTGAAATTCAAGCAGGAGTTGACACTGTAGTCTTAAGTTCAAATTCCAGGGCAGCAGGCTGGTACTCAGGGAAGAGTTGATGCTGCCGTCTTGAGACCAAAGTCTGCAAGGCAGGGCAGCAGATTGGAAATTCAAGCAGGGTTCCATACTGTGGTGTGGAGACCAATTCTTACTTCTTCAGGAAACCTCCGTCTTTCCTTTTAAGGCCTTCAACTGATTGACTGGGCCTCACATGTTATGAAGAACAGTCTGCTTTACTCAAAGTCTACTGATTGAAATATTGATCACATCCAAAATCTATCTTCATGCTAGCATGTTATCTGGTGTCTACCAAACAGGGCATGGTAGCATGATCAAGTGGCCCATAAAATGGGGCATCATCAATGGTTAGGCAGAAGCCAGAGCTCTTATGGTCACTGTCCTTTTTGAGTCAGGAAATGTATGTTGGGTGCCTTATTGTTCTTGAGTTGGGAATTTTTATGCCTATTATTTCCTTTCCATACTGACAGCTCTTTTTGCCTGGATCCTTCGAAACCACCCAAGTCATGCATTTATAAATAGTAACAATAGGTCTTCTAATATCATTTATGGATATAAAGTCTTATAGAATTTACAGAAGAGTCAGGCATTTTATCAAGTGTTTCATATAAGAGGATTTACCTGATCCTAGAAAGCTTAAAGACTTAAGCAAGGCAATATGGGGACTCAGTGGTCACTGAAGGCCACCAACCATTCCCTGAAACTACCATCTAGGGTCTTGCCAGTACCCACCTCATCTCTCTCCTGTTAGAGAAGCCCCCTTCCACTGCTTTTTGTTAAAATTCTAGCATTGGAGACATGGAAACTTCCATATTACACCTTTGAGCATTTTTTAGAGACTGAAAGACATGTTTCCAGCAGGCAAGTGGCTAAATGAATACATTTAGTGATACATTTCATAGGTGATACTGTTTTCAGGTTATAGGTAAAGCACACATGCCATTTAATAACTGTGGCCATTTCCATGCAAAGAAACAAGGTAACCCAAATAAAGTTCCTCTGTGTGTGCATAGCTCAGGAGCCATTTGGGGGGATCTTAAGAAAATGAATCAAAGAGCTTTGGCTTCTCCTAAACCTATTCATCTCCCAAAACGGCTTCAGCATCACAGCAAATAAGTGGTAAGATGTTGAAGTGAACAGCATGTAATATTAATGCACAGTAAAGCACAGTATCCACACTGTGGGATTTATTTGGTAAGTAGGAAAAAGACTTTAATGCATGGCTACACTTTGCTCACTTTGTAAACATTATGAGATGAAGGAAGTTTGCTGTTTTTTTTTTAATCTTAAAACATCTGGTCTTTAGTGTTTTTTTCTTAGTATATTAAACAGAAAATAATTTTCCAAGTTGTAGCTTGTAAAAAAAAAAAAAATCAAAGGTTACACCAGACAAGAAGTGGGTCACTTACTTATTGTGCTTAGTCAATATTAAAGTGACACAGGCGGGTGACATGACCCGTCATCTTCTTGGGTGAACAGGTGAGAGCATCAAGGAGGACCCATCGCATTCTGAGACTCCCAAGGGTTCCAGCAAGAGTCACGGACTCCGTGAAGAGGCAGATGAGACCACCCCAGCTTACGTTGAGGAGTTTGAAAGACATGCTCAGAATGACATCATTCTGCTTGGAAGTTCTTCTTTAGAGCAGGTCAGCAGTAAAAACGTGAACAATGTCAGACAATGTCTTATTAAAACAACATGATGAAATGGCAGTCCTTCAGGGTTTGTCTGTCTACCAGTTTGGCCTCCCAGCACACTCATTCTGGAAAACATGCTCTGTGAGCATGTCACCAAGCCTTTTCCCTTCTTTTTTTTTTTTTGTGGTGCTGGGGATTGAACAGAGGGCCTTGTGCTTGCGAGGCCAGCACTCTACCAACTGAGCTATATCCCCAGTCCTCCTTTTGTTTTTATATACATTTTCCCAGGCAGAAGTTGTACTCCTTATCAGTACCTCCCCTGGCCCTTGCAGAATTTAGCTCTACTTCATCTGGTTCTATTTTGTGTTACAGTACTCATTTCCAGCAGGCTATGAAATATCTATAATAAAATCTGAAACCAGAATAAATTTATTTGGATAAAATCAGGAAACTACTTGGACAAGCAATCTAGTATTATGCGAATATTTTAGTGTTTGTGAAGCTTGGATATTCTTGCTGTCATGACTTCACAGAGAGGCACCTGTTCTGATTTCTATATCTGCACTTTCTATTTATGTGTAACATTGCATCCTGATAGGCTTTAGCTCAACAAGGACAAGTGTTTCTTCTTTGGCGTTACCTTATCTATCTCAAATAAACACACAAGAATCCCACAGCTGTATCTCCAAGGGCATGCACATGTGCACGGGTGTAAATTGTTCCTTGTGAATGTATGCTGACTCAGGCCAAACAGAAAAATAATTCACTAGGCAAAAAAAAAAAAAAAAAAAGAAACTTTTCTCAATATAATAACAGGTCACATGCAGAAATATTTCGATTCCAAAAGAGAGAGGAGTAACTCAGTTCGAGTAGGCAGGTAATGTTTTCTAACGCGGAGGGTGGAAATTCCGTAACTGTGTTTAATTTCTACCCTTGTGCCACTTAGATCTGAATATCTTAGAAACATTAAGGTTATGTCTATTTTGAGCTTTCTCACGTAAGTGACCCGAATTAGCAAGTACAGCCTTTTCTAACATTCCAGTAGTGGGTCGAATTGTGTCCTCCAAAAATATATTCAAATCCTAGCCCCCAGTACCTGTAAAGGTGTCCTAATTTGGAAATAGGGTCTTTGCAGATGCAATGAAGGTAGGATCTTCAGCTGAGATCATCCAGGATGTAGGGCAGGCCCTCAATCTGAAAACTAGTGTCCTTTCAAGAGAAAGGAAAGACTTGAGACACAGACACACACAGAGGGGGAGGCCATGCAAAGATGGAGGCTGAGATTGATGTGCTGCCTCCTCAAACAAAGGAATGCCCAGGATTTCCATAGTCACTGGAATCCAGGACAGAGTAGATTCTCTACTCCACTCTCAGGAAGGACCCCAACCCTGCCAACATCTTGGTTTTAGACCTCTGGCTACCAAGACTGTGAGACAATGAATATCTGTTGTTTTAAGCCACCAAGTTTGTGATAATTTTTAAAGCAGCTAAGCAACTGCTATAACTCGTAACGTGGTGGATACAACGAACTAGGTTTCCTCTCTTCTCAGATGTATCAAAGCCTCACTCCTTTTGTGAAGACACGACTCTCAAAGGACCCTGAGTTGGGAAAGGATGCCATACTCTGCCTTTGCATATAACCTCTCTTTAATGCATTTTTTCAGATGTATATTCTGATACATCAGAATAGTTCCTATTTCTCCCTGTGGTTCCTTCTCTACTCCTCTTCTCTCTCCTCCTTCACAACATATAGTGCATTGCATGTGTTTCAATTTTCCCTGTGCTTTTGAGAATGGGTATGTAGATTTCTTTAGGATATGTGATCGGTATTTTTCATTTCCTCATTCTGCAAAAGACAAGCTAAGAAGCAGAGCACCCACCAGCTATGCTGCTGTGAGGTTATCCTGCAAAGGTTTTGCACAGTTTCTAGAGTCTGAGAAGAAGAGAACTCAAGTCTGCATTTCCACCTCATGTCAGTCCCAGGAAAGAGTAAATGCATTCATGGGAATTGAAGTTTCACAAATGTGATCCTTATTCCCTTCCACCTGTTTCTCAGTGTGTGCTCTCCTAATGTATATGTCTTAAATTATGTGAAAAACAACCTCATCTGATTGCCTGAGTAATTGTGAGAGAAATGATGTGCTGCTGCAAGAATACGAGGACAGGCTCATATAGGGGAAGGAAGGTAAGCTTTGGAGTCAGACTTCCTGTTGAGTCGTGGCCTTGCCGTTCATAGCATGTTCAATTGGAGGTGAGTCACTAACTTCCCTGACCTTGGCTTCCTCATCTGTAATTCAGGAGGCATTAGATCTACTTCAGTGCATTGCTTGGAATAGGAAGTGAGTCATCCCAAACAAACACCGGATCAATAAATGGGGTGCATATATGAATATAGCATAATGAATCCCACTATCACGTTTACTTATAAGGCACCAATAAAGTAGCATAAAAAAGAATTGAGTACTAAGTAGAAGTTAATTAAATGCCAGGAATCACTATAGAGAGAAGTTCTAGGCCCACCTTCAGGCTAGTGCTCTCAGGTTCTATGTAGGGAAAAGTTCCTCAAATGTACAGCATTATATGAAGGAAGCACATCAGATCTTGTGTTACAGCACATTGATTTCATCTTTGATTCTGGTATTAATGTGATCTTGGATTGTTTTGTAAATTAGGGCTAAGTAATTTAAACCTCTTATGGTTACGGCGGGATCAATGAGATAGGTTCAAGTACCTGGCTGAAAATGTATTCCTTTTCTTGTGATTCATTTCTGTATTTGTTGAGACCACTGCCTCTTCTTACTTTTTATTGTTGAGGTGATCTGATAATAATAATAAAAGATAAGGTGTTTACACAGAGATCCAGGTGGAGGGAGTGGGGCTGAGTGTGGTTGGGCGAGTTTCTTCTTTTACACTACTTATCTTTAACTGCTGATTTATATGATGATGGGGTGATTGCTTCTCTTTCTAACATTCAGGGCCTTCTCTTCCTGTCATGGTGGTGCACTTGGGGTGACCAAAGAATTGAGACTGCAAAGAGAGGCGGGACACTTTACCCTAAGATTGCTGGGGCAATGCTCTGGAAATTGTTTGCTACAAAGATTACTATTTGAAAACTCATCAGACCTAGAAATTCTGGAAGTGAATGTGCATCTTGCAGGAAAAGGAAAAAAGAAACAAGAAGAAAGTTCCTTTGTGCTTAGGGGAAGAACATTCTTAGTTAAGTGTACCTATCTAGGACCCTTTATTTATTTCCAGAGTAGAACGGGAAGGATGCCTTCTTACTTTTCCAGAGTACTGCATGTGGTGATGTGTGAATGTGGGTGTGGTCGTGTGGGTGTGTGTAGATGCCTGTGTATACATGGCTGTGTGTGGAGAGTGTGCGTGCATCTGAGTGTGAGTGTGTGTGCATGATCACGTTTGTGTGTGTTGGAGCAGGTAGTATTACAAAACTCAGAGGGACAGGAATCATTTCCTTTCCAAGGATCTGACGTTAAACTGATGATAAAATTGCTTTTGGAGTCAGTTTTTAGTTAGGAGGGGTGTCAGAGATATCATCAGTAATGTAATGGGGTGAAGTCTCATGATGAAGGTAGAATCTGAAAGCCCAGGAAATCTGTTCCCTTTTTTTTGGCCATTTTTACTCCACAAGGGACAGAATGGCTCTGTAATCTTGTGAAGGTACTGTAGTTGATGTTTCAAATCTAAGGCACTTGGGGTATCAGCATCTCAGTGCATGATCCAATTAGTAGAGACAAAACCAAGACCAAGGATGGATTTGGGGAGAAGTGGAGGGCAGAGACTCTTGAGGTCAGGTGAGAAGATCACATTTCAGGGTTCACACAAATGATGAAACATTGTTTTTATTGTTATTTATAGGTCTATTTAGTTGTCTAACTATGTAAATCTACTTTATAATATATATTCTGAGTTTTCACTCCCTCTGAGATTGGAAAGTTCCTAGGAAGGACATTATAAAAGAACTTAGGTCTAAGAATTATCCAGTATAGAATAAAACTAATCAATTAAGTGCATAGTGTTTGCAAATTTAGTCACAGAGGAAATCTGGAGGAAAATAATACATGGTTTTTGAAATAAATATTGAATTAGAAATAAAATAATTTCATTTTACATTTTAGCTACCAGGAGGAAATGTTTTCCTGAACATTTTCTCATATATATTGTATGGTATGTACCTGTTCCTAATCAGTTGCAGATAACTAGGTTTTCCTCTGAATTTTAATTGTAAACAATCCATACATTTAGCTTATTCAATTAGGAAACCATGCTTCAAGGTTTTTTTTTTTTATTATTTGTGTGTGTGTGTGTGTGTGTGTGTGTGTGATTCATGTGCAGCATGTTTTAAGATTTTTGTTTTGATATTAAAAGTCAGACACAGTATTTGGGGTAGTGGTAGAATTAATGCTCTAGCCAGGACTAAGCATTTTCCAAGGAAATAGTCTAGAAAGCAGATCAGTGTACACCAGCAACTAGCCTGACTTTTCTAACTTCCATTCAGCTGCCTGGCATTTGGCAATGGATGTGAATCAAATCTAGCATTGTGAAGTTAGTAGAAGTCAAGTCAGAAATCTGATTCTTGAAGATGAGAGAAAAATGTAAAACCCACAATAAAATCTGCATCAATTAAAGATGGATTTCATAAGACACTTTAACAGATGGACATTGTATTTTCTGTAAGCCAGAAACTTGTATTCTACCCTGCTATTAGGAGTGGCAATGTTTTAGAGGGAACATTGATTTTTTAAAAAAATCACTTGAAATATGAACACAGGCTAAATTTCTATTTTGTTTCTTACCTAATAGAATGGTGCATGTTTCATTTTTCTTAAACATTGCATTTAATATAAATACAAAAATAAAGAACAATGAACAAAACTATAAGGCCAGCAAGAGCACAGACATAATTTCATGGTTAAAAAAACAAAGAAATAGTGATTTTCTTTACATCTTAGTCCAAAGGAATTGGTGATGACAGCATCCTGCTACGGTTTGTAGGTCTTTCCTGTTCGATGCCTCTTCAGAGGTGGCAGGAGCAGTGCCATATTATTATAAATGTGAGAGACATCCCGGCAGAATAGAAACATCACTGTACAAATTAAGGCCCCCAGCATCCCATAAGTTTTAACTGAAAAATTTAAACCTAAATATATAAAAGACAATTTTAGAGTCTAATATATGGAACACACATTTTTCTATTTTTAGCCTCTTTATTTATTTAAAAATTTCTCATTAACTGCTTGGCATGCTTTTTGAACTTTCCAGAATGTTCAGAGACATTCAGATGGAGGCATCCTTGCTAGATTTGATGAGAATTCCAGTAAGAGCGGAATACCATCGAGAATGAATGAACACCTTTTAGTGACCTTGTCTTTGCTCTAAAAATCTTTACCTTGTAGTCAAATGGGTTGTTTACATAATGTCAGGTCACATAAGCATCTATAAGTTATAAGTTTTCGTTTAATTGGCAAGACAGAAATGATACTATTCGTGTTTACTTTTCAGTAAATTGTATTTTCCATACCATTTTTGTGTGCAATCGATAATATTTTTAGTTAATATTAGAAGATAACACTCTACCTTTCCTCCTTTCCAGAATCAGCTATTGAAGCTGATAATTAGGGAACTGAGGTCACTGAAGAAATATTATTAGAAAAAATGTGTGGGCCACAGCACCACAGCATCCCTTGAATGAACAAAACAATTAATTCTATAATCAGGCAAAATAGGATGGTGCAAACATCCCTGGTGTCAGGTAGGGTTCAATAATAATATTTTTTATGTCCACGGGTTAGATGGGTTAATTATTCTTCAAAAAACACAATTTCTTAGAGTTGGAAATTTGAGAAAAATAGATCACCAGAGAGTTCTAAGTTATATTATTAGCTAAGAATCAGGAATGTAGAATTTTTGTAAATTTTATTTTTTATTTTTATTTTATTTTTTGGCAGTGCTGGGGATTGAACCCAGGACCTTGTGCTTGATAGGTAAGCACCCTGCAAACTGAGCTATATCCGCAGCCTTGTAAAATTTCTGATTAGGGGCAGTTGCATTTCCTTTAATCCTTCAATAAGGCAGAGAAGACAGTTTATGTGCTATAATGAAAATCAATGAGCTAACTGGACATGTGCCAGAATAGAAAATGCTCTTGTGCTTGAAATTAGGACAAAGAGGGAGAATGGGCATTGACACTATTTGGAGTGTAAGTTTCTATGTGTTTATAGAACTGTACATGGGAAAAGCAAAGGGGAACTTAATAATCTTCAGTAGATTTGTACATCTATTAAGCTTTAAGATCATGTTCTCAAACTCCTGTATTCAAAATCATAGCAAAGTGGTCCTTGGCTTACCTTAGCTGTTCTATTACCTTTCATTTACATATAGTTCAGCACCAACAATAATCAAGATGTTACAGGTGTCCACCTGTCATCCCAGCAGCTCAGGAGGCAGAGGCAGGAGGATCACCAGTTCGGGATTAACCTGGACAACTTAATGGGATGCTATCACCCTGTGTCAAAAGAAAAAGAAAAAGTGCTGGGTATGTAGCTCAGTGTAAGAGCATTCCTGGGTTCAATCCCCTGTACTGAAAAAAATAATCAATCCTTGAACTTCAGTGCACACTCCACTGGCTATCAGTTAGCTTTTTGACTGGAGATCTTACTTTTAGTCAGAATCTACATTTGCGAAACAAATGTATCAATGAGAGGGTTTATAAATTTGTTTTAGAAGAAGACATGCCATGTTTCAGAGAACCCTACCGCAATTCCACATATTGAGGCTGTCACACTCAATAGGGTTTTTTAATATGTGGTTATAAAACAAAACATTTTTGTTTGACAGATGATTTAAAAATTCCACCCTCTTCTTTCTCCACCTATTCCCAATCCCTTATACAGTCGCTGGTATATCTAACCTCCTTTGAATCTCAGCTCTCAATTATAGATATGCAATGGATTTCTGAGCCTCAAACTGAAAACACATGCTTTGTACGACAGAAATGAGAATCCTGAACGGCTTTGAGAGAAGGGAATCCCCATATTTGACTTTAGATACATGTATTAAAACTTCAATAATAAAAATGAAGATACTTATGCTATATTCTCTGAGTTCTTTTAGAGAAAGGACTATAAACTTTTATCTTTAGCACTAAACACCAGGCCTGGCAGAACACATAAAAGTTTACCTTCATGGAAGTTTTGTTCAATGGGTAAATGAATGAAGAAGTGAAAGAATGCTGAGCTAACCAGTATGGCAAAATTATCATGGGTATCCTTGGTACGTAGATGTTCTTTGATAGTAATTTCTCTAATACAGTTACAATGCTATGTGGAGTGTGATGATTTGGGATTTTCATGCATATGACTTAAATTACTTTTTAAAATTATTTAAGTATCGGAATGAAGGAAAATGCCTTTTAATAATATAGTAGTAAATGTTCATTGCACACCCACTAACAATATTCTATGTAGTTTGCATAATTTAACCTCACAAATCCCTTAAGAGGACAATATTATTATCCCCATTTTATAGAACAACAATCCAAGGCGCAGAAAGGCTAAGTAACTTGGGAAAGGTTTCATAGCTGAGCCAGGACTCAAACTCAGACAATATCAATCATCATACTTTATTGTTAGTGAGAATGCACAATATTCAAAGAACATGATGTTTTTTTTTCTTTTTCTTATTCTTTTAATACAAAATACAAGCAAAGGATACACATACTTAAAACAAAGCTCAGGAGCAGACACACAGTCCTGGAAACCCTTCAATAAAAGCAAAGCAAGAGTTTGTTTTTTCTTTGTCTATGTAGACACATATAGAGACTGGGATAAGTAAAAATTAAGTATCACAAAAGACCATCACACGATTCTACCAATGCATGTTGCATCTATAAGTCAAGAACATGGTCAACGAAAACATGTTTACTTCAATCCCATTTCATTTAAATTGTAGAATATTTTTTAAATAAAGTGGTTACATTCAAACTTTAACTTCCTTAGTACCATGCTGCGGATGTCAGTGCTGTTAAGGAATTGCAAGAAGGCCCCACCCTCTGGTGTCTGATCATGTATCTGACCTCATTGCAATATGAAGACAGGGTCACAGCCCGTGGACTGATTAATACATTTACGCAGGTTTCTTTCTTTCACCTTTCCTGCTCAGAACATAAACGAGGAAGGACTAAAATCAAGGAAGACTGGGAATTTTGGAGCTGGCAAATTGCAAAGTCTAAAAGATGATCAAGTCAAACAATCACTGAGAACTTGGTTGCCTCTCAACCCAACATGGCTTTTTAATATACAATTTTCTGTCATTCATGTGGCATCCTAAAGGAAGTGATGCTCCAGGCTGATTAAGCACTTTTGATACCCTTTATATTATTTTGAACAGAATGTGGAATAAGATGTTTCACAAGGAGGATGATAACTTTAGTTCATCTTTCATGTAGTAAATCATGTATTAGTCAGGGTTCTCCAGAGAAACACAGCCACAGGACACACACACACACACACACACACACACACACTCACAAGAATTATTATGGGAATTGACTCACACACACTTTTGGAGGCAGAGCAGGCCCCCCACCTGTCATCTTCAAGCTGGAATCAGTGGAACTGATGGTAGAACTCCCAAATTCAAGTCCACAAGCCCGAGGGCCAGGAATAGTGGGGAGGGTGCTGGTTTAAGTATTGAGGTCTAAAGGTCCAAGAGCCAGGAGCTCTTCTCTCTGAGGCCTGAGGAGGATACAGTCTTAGCTCAGAGAGAGTGAATTTACCCTTCTTCCTTTTTTTAAATTTATTTCAATTCATTGTACGCAAATGGAGTACAGCTGTTGTTTCTCTGGTTGTACACAAAGTAGAGTCACACCATCTGTGTATTCATACATGGGGCAATGATGTCCATCTCATTCTGTTATTCTTACCCCCTCACTTCGACCCCACCCCTCCCTTCCCTCTATGCTATCTATCCTTCCTCCATTCTTGTCTGCCTTCCACCCCGTATTATGCATCATCATCCACTTATCAGAGAGATCATTTGACCTTTGGATTTTTGGGATTGGCTAATCTCACTTAGCATGACATTCTCCAACTTCATCCATTTACCTGCAAATGCCATAATTTTATTCTTCTTTATGGCTGAGTAATATTCCACTGTGTATATATACCACAGTTTCTTTATCCATTCATCTATTGAAGGGCATCTAGGTTGGTTCCACAATCTAGCTATTGTGAATTGAGCAGCTATGAACATTGATGTGGCTGCATCACTGTAGTAATCTGATTTTAAGTCCTTTGGGTATAGGCCAAGGAGTGGGATAGCAGGGTCAAATGGTGGATTCATTCCAAGTTTTCTAAGGAATCTCCACACGGCTTTCCAGAGTGGTTGCACTAACTTGCAATCCCACCAGCAATGTATGCGTGTACCTTTTTCCCCACATCCTCACCAACACATGTTGTTGTCTGTATTCTTGATCAAAGACATTCTAATTGGGGTGAGATGAAATCTTAAGGTGGTTTTGATTTGCATTTCTCTTATTACTAGGGATGTTGAACTTTTTTTCATATATCTGTTGATTGCTCATAGATCTTCTTTTGTAAAGTGTCTGTTCATTTCCTTGGCCCATTTATTGATTGGGTTATTTGTATTCTTGGTGTAAAGATTTTTGAGTTCTTTATATATTCTGGAGATTAGTGCTCTATCTGTCGTGTGTGTGGCAGATTTTCTCCCACTCTGAAAGCTCTCTCTTCACATTGCTGATTGTTTCCTTTGCTGAGAAATAACTTTTTAGTTTGACTCTATCCCAATTATTGATTCCTGCTTTTATTTCTTGTACTTTGGGAATCATGTTAAGGAAATCTGGTCCTAAGCCAACATGATGAAGATTTGGACCTATTTTTTATTCTGTTAGGTGCAGGGTCTCTGATCTAATTTCTAGGTCCTTGATCCATTTTGAGTTGAGTTTTGTACAGGGTGAGAGATATGGGTTTAACTTCACTTTGCTGCATATGGATTTCCAGTTTTCCCAGCACCATTTGTTGAAGAGGCTGTCTTTTCTCTATTGTATGTTTTTGGCTCCTTTGTCAAGTATGAGATACCTGTATTTATGTGGGTTTGTCTCTGTGTCCTCTATTCTGTACCATTGATCTACCTGTCTATTTTGGTGCCAATACCATGCCATTTTTGTTACTATTGCTTTGTAGTACAGTTGAAGGTCCGGTATTGTGATACCCCCTGCTTCGCTCTTCTTGCTAAGAATTACTTTAGTTATTCTGGGTCTCTTATTCCCCCAAATGAATTTCATGATTGCTTGCTCTATGTCTATGAGGTCCATCATCAGGATTTTAATTGGAATTGCATTGAATTTGTATAGCACTTTTGGTAGTATGGCCATTTTGACAATATTAATTCTGCCTATCCAAGAACATGGCAGATCTTTCCGTCTTCTAAGATTTTCTTTATTTTTTTTTCTTTAGTGTTCTGTAGTTCTAATTGTAGAGGTCTTTCACCTCTTTTGTTTGATTGATTCCCATACCCTTCTTCCTTTTTGTCCTATACAAACCCTCAACAGATTCGATGATGCCTATAGACAATAGCAAGAGAGCAGACCTTTCCTACTCTGCCCACTGAGTCAAATGCTAGTCTCTTCTGGAATAGCCCTCATAGCACACCAAGAAACAATCTTTTGCCAACTACCTGGGAAACCCATAGCCCAGTCACCTTCACTTGTTATATTAACTATCACAAACCAAGAAAAGCAAAGTTAAGACATGTTTACACTAGCTCAAAGACTCAATGGCATTTCTTTTTTTTTAATTTTTAATTTTTTAAATTATTTTTATAGACTTCATTTTGATTCATTGTACACATGTGGGGTACAAATTTTCATTTCTATGGTTGTGTGTGATGTACATTCATATCATTATTGTTACTCATACATGTACATAGGGTAATGATTTCTGTCTCATTCCACCATTTTTCATATACCCAAAGGACTTAAAATCAGCCTACTACAGTATCACAGCCACATCAATGTTTATAGCAGCTCAATGGCATTTCTAATGGTTAAGCTGGGGAAAATTGCCCAAGAAAAAATTTTTTAAAGCAATGATTTCTTTATTTTTTTAAAAAATTATTAAATTATCTTTACATAATGGGGAGGAGGGGTAGTGGTGGGGACAAGAGAAGAATGGAGAAAGTATGGATGGTGTAGAGGAAAATGAGATGGGAGGGTGTGGGGGAAGGAAAGATAGGAGACTGAGACAGACAATATTTCTCTATGTATATGTAAGATTATATGAATTGTGTGAATCTACATTGTGAAAAAAAAGATATATTCCCTGCTGTATAATTAGATCAAAATGGGTTCTACTGTCATGTATAATTAAAAAGAACCAATAAAAATTAGATTTACTATTTAAAAAGATTGTCTTTGGATGAAAAATCATAATTATATATATTAATGGGGCACAGTGTGACATATGTATATGATTAAATAAGACGAATGTATTTATCCCCTCATTTGTCCATTTTTGAGTTTTTTGGTGAGACATTTGAAATTCACTCTTATTTTGAAATATATGATATATTATTATTGACTATAATTGCCCTACTGTACAATAGACCTTAAAACGTATTCTCTTGTCTATCTGAGTATTAAGGGTATCCTTAATACCCTTTGATCAACAACTCATTTCCTCTCTCCTTACCCTCCCAGCATTTTCTGCTTCTACAATTTTATCAAATATTAAGTAAGGGATTAGAGTGTTCTAAAGTGTCATGAAGTTTTTGCTTTCTGTGTCTGGTTTATTTCATTTGTATCATGTGTTCCAGATTCATCCATGTTGTTGCAAATGAGTTTCCTCCTTTTTAATGCTGAATATTATTCCACTGTGTAGATATACCACATTTTCTTCATCCACTTATCCATTGACAGACACTTAGGTTGTTTCAATATCTTAGTTATTGTGAATAATGCAGCAATAAATATGGAGCTGCAGATATTCCTTTGATACATTAATTTAATTCCATTTAGACATGTACATAGAGGCAGTATTACTGGATCACATGGAAGTTCTAATTTCAGTTTTTGAAGGTACCTCTGAACTGATTTCCGTAGCAGCTCTGCAACTTTCCATTCCCACCAACAATGCAGAAGAGTTCTCTTTTCTCTGCCTCCTCTTCTAGACTTATCTTTCATCTTTTTGATAAAAGCCATTTTAATAGGCATGAGATGATGATCTCGTTGTGGTTTTTAATTTGTATTTCCAGAATGATTAGCGATGATGCCCATTTTTTCATGTATCTATTGGCAATTTCCACATCCTCTTGGGAGAAGTGTCTATTTCGATTCTTTGTCCATTTTTAATCAGATTATTTGTTTTCTTGCTATTGAGTTTGAATTTCTTGTACATTTTGCATATTAATCCCTTATCGACACTATGGTTCAGATTGTCTCCAGTTAGTGAGCTGTCGCTTCACCTGTTAATTGTTTCCTGTGCTGTGCAGAGGGTTTTCATCTCTCTGTTCTTTCGTTGCCTCTGCTTTCAAGGTCACATGCACAATCGTCATTGCCCAGACCATTGTTGTGGGTCTTCCCTCTACATCAGTTTTACGGTTTCCTTTCTCATATTCAAGTCTGTCATCCATTTTAACTTGACTTCTGTACATGACATTAGACAAAGGTCTAATTTATTCTTCTGCAAGTGGATATCCAATTTCCCAACACCATTTATTGAAGAGACATCATGGGTTTATTTTTTGAATTTCTATTCAGTTCTCTTGGTCAATGTGCCCACTTTTATGCCCAAATCATACTGTTTTGATTGCACTCACTTTATAACTTGTTTTAAATCTAGGAAGTATGATACCTCCAGCTTTGTTCTTTGTGCTTAAGATTGTTTTGACTATTTGGATATTGTTTGTGGTTCTATATAAATTTAAGGATTTTCTATGCATATAAAAATGACACTGGAATTTTGATAAGAGTTATCACTGTAGAATATTTTGCATAGTATGGAGATTTCCATATTCTAATCCACGAATACGGGGAGGCTTTCCATGTGTTTGTATTTTCTTCAGTTTCTTTCACCAGAGTTTTACATCTTTCAATACACAGGTCTTTTGCTCCTTGCTGAATTGTACACTCAAGTGTTCAATTTTGGGTTGCTATTGTCAATCAAAGAGTTTTCTTCTTTTAAATATTTTTTCAGATGTTCATCGACCTTTGTTTTTTCATTTATTTATACGTGGTGCTGAGAATGGGACTCAGGGCCTCCCACATGCTAAGCAAGCCCTCTACCACTGAGCCACAGCCCCAACCCTGACGGTTTTCTTAATTTACACTTCAGGTGACTTATTAGTACATAGAATAACTACTGTTTTTTCTATTGTATCCTGCAACTTTATTATTCTAACTTATCAGTTCTAACAGGTTTTTTTGGTAGGGTCCTTAGGGTTTTAGGATCCCTTTAGCAAATGGGGAGAAATTGCATCCTTTCACATTAGGAAGATTTTGAGTTCTTTCGTTGCTCACTTGCTCAGGCTAGGCTTGCCAGGACCCTGTTGAAAAGAAGTGGTGAGGCCGGGCATGGTGGTGCAGGCCTGTAATCCCAGCAACTTGGGAGGCTGAGGCGGGAGGATCGCAGGTCAAAGTCAGCCTCAGCAACTTAGCGAGGCCCTAAGCAACTTAGTGAGACCCTGTCTCTAAAAAAATGCAAAATAGGGCTGGGGATGTGGCCAAGTGCCCCTGAGTTCAATCCCCGGTTTAAAAAAAAAAAAAAAAAAGATGTGGTGAGAATCAGCATCTTTGTCTTGCCTACAATCTCAAAAGGAAAACTTTCAGGTTTTTACCATCGAGAATAACATTAGCTATGAATTTGTCATCTGTGACTTTTACGGCGTTGACAAAGCTTTTATTATGAAGAGCATTAAATTTGTCAGACAATTTTTTTTTGTGCATCTATGGAGATATTTATCCTTTATCCTTTATTTTGTAATATGCATCACATTTATTAATTTGCCTGTGTTGAATGTCCTTTCATCTCAGGGACAAATCCCACTTTATCATGGTGGAAGATTCTTTTAATCTATTCTTGAATTGTGTTTGCTAATAT
Organism: Glaucomys volans; assembly: GCA_020662805.1. Classification (NCBI taxonomy): domain Eukaryota; kingdom Metazoa; phylum Chordata; class Mammalia; order Rodentia; family Sciuridae; genus Glaucomys; species Glaucomys volans. The sequence goes on from JAJEJO010001233.1 coordinate 230,832, forward strand.
TTAATCAAGGATTTACATATGTGTTTGTCAGGGATATTGTCCTATAACTTTCTTTTCTCATAATGTCTTTGGCTTTAGAATCAGGGTAATGCTAACTTCATAAAATGAGTTTGAAAGTATTCTCTCCACTTGTAATTTTTGGCAGGGTTTGAGTACTGGGCAGAGTTGAGCCGTACTCCTGCCGGTTCTCCCAACATCTTCCATGAGACAAGAGAGGAGTGAGACAGGCTTGGTGGTACATGCCTGAAATCCCAGCAGCTTGGGAGGCTGAGGCCGGAGGATTACAACTTCAAAGCCAGCCTCAGCCACTTAGTGAGGCCCTGAGCAAATTAGAGAGACCCTGTCTCAAAATGCAAAACCTAAAAATAGCTGAGGATGTTATTCAGTGGTTAAACACCTCTGGATAAAGAAAATGTGGTTCAATCCCCAGTATCAAAACAAAACAAAACAAAACAAAACATCAATGAAACAAAAGAAAAAAGTCATTTCTTCTCTACAGTGCCTCACTGGTCATGTCCTCTGACACTTCCTTCAAGAAAATAACTTGCTATTTTCTTCTATCTTTTGCCTTGGTTGCTCTGAGGAGTGTCATCTTTCTTCCATGCTTTTTTTTCTCCCTGAAGTTAGCAACTTTGTCCTGTTCATTTGTGTGTCTTTTCCCAACAACCCACCTGGCGTTCCATAGTGGCTACTTAGACAGCTATTGAATAAGTGCTTGATATGTAACACTGGGTGAAAGAATAACTGGGAAAAATATGGGCCATTCTGTTCCATATGTGTATCTTTATAAGATCATGCGTGCACTTACAATTTTCATGTTAAGGCTAAATGAAAAGTGCCAACCATCTTTATGTTTTCATTAGAGTTTGTCCAGGATCAGGGTGCAATGTGGTCAGTTTCTGGTGGGAGCCCTTTCCTTGGCTTATAGTTGGGTCCCTTTGCACCATGTCCTCACACGCTGGGGACAAGACAGAGCACCTCTGTGTCTCTTCTCTCACAGGCATTCTACCCTGAGGGCCCCATCCATGTGACCTCATTTCAACTGAGTTATATTCCAGAGTCTCCATCTCCAGATACAATTTCATTAGGATTAGGGCGTTGACGTTTGAAATTTGGGGGAACACGATTCAGTCCACAGCTTGCTTTCTTCAACACACTAGATTTTCATGAAAACTTTTCTACGTAGATTGTATCTCATGAAAAATTCATTTACTCTGAGTATTGAAGAATGTACTTATTTCACAAATGTTTCAGTTGAAGTGCTTCTAGTTGCTGAGTGCTTTGTTTATTTCAGGGTGGGGCTCGGGATAGGAAAGAGGCCTGAGGCTGGGAAAGAATGTGGGTCTGAGACTGAGAGGTTGCTCTCCCTCTTGCTATCAGAGACCCAAAGTACTCCTCCATATTCCTGAAAGGATATTTTGACATGCACTTTTAGGAAGAACAAAGTAAAATAAGATTGCTGATTTTATTGTTAATATTTAAAAATCCTTTCTAATCCTTTGACGCCTGATCTGGGCCTTACTGATGATTCTGTGCTATTTATTAATTTGGAAAAGGTGAACTCTTTTCAAACATGTGCTCAATATGTACCATTGTGGCTATTTAGACTGCTCACCTTGAGAGTTTACTGTGTCAGTGTAGTTTAATGGTACAAGGGAATCTAGTTTGAGAAGGAACAGAATATATATTTTTATTCATGATCGAAAATTTCCAGCAAAATCGGTGATTCATCTCTTAGCCTCTCTAAATAAAAATACAGCTTACCTTCATTCCCAAAGGAAAGTGAGGTGAAATCTGTGTGTGGGGGGTGGGGTTGTCAGTAAATTTCTTAAAAATTATTAAAAATGGATAAAAGAGATATTAAAGAAAATAATTTTAATGTAAATGCTTTGATTCTATGTCCCATCTGCCACGTCTATTGAAATGTGAAGTTTGGGTTGGATTCATATGACTCCAAGGAAAACTGAGAGTATGCTCAGTCTTCTAAACCCAGGATGCAAAATATATACAAAGACTTCTCCCAGGGGAACTGACTGCAAGAAGTCTTGTTTTCAGTTTATCTGCCTAACATCAATGAACATTAACAAGAATTTTATCTGAATATGGAGGGAAATGACTTTCTTAACTTTACCTCCTATTTCTTTCCTCTGATGTGTTATTGCTGACCGCAGTGCTCATTAGCAGTACAATAAAAAGGAGCTCCTGGTAAATAATAGTAACTTGTACTTACACTGGGCCTTTGATCAGGGTGGCTCAGAGCTTTCAGGACTCATTACTTTTTGAAGTACCTCCGTCAAGTATAAAGGTGTCAAGGGCCACTACCCTCATTCTGTAAACACAGAAACTAGGATATTTGCAGGAAAGTATCTCAAGGCCATCAATAGAGAATCAGAGATATGATGTATAAACCAGGTAATTAAAGCAAGGATAAACAATATCTCACCAGGAAAGAATAGCACCTAAGGAATTGCCCAGGAACTCCATAGAATGCTCAGAAACAACATGTTTTAAAATAAATGATTCTCATTTAGCTTTTATTTTGAATTACTTCCTTTATTTGGTAATGGAGAGCCATTTATTACTTCCCATTAAGATCATTTAATATTGAACCATATTTTTAAGAATATTTCTTTTCAACACTTTTCATATGAAAATAGTATAGATTTCCTATTATTACGAACAGAATATAGATAAAAATCTGTCTATCTATAGCCATGCCTGCATATGTTTAGTCAATTAAATATGTCTCTCCATCATCTGCTGATTTGAAGAACTTTATGAACTCTCTTTCCCTGCAATTTAAAAATTTTTTTAAATTTATTTTTTAAATTTTTATACAAATGAAAGTTAAGAACTTATATCCTGCAATATATTTTTTTGAAATCCACTTAGTTCCAATTAGAAATGGAACTAATAATTGGAAGATAATAAAACATATGTTGTATATTTGAAAAATAGTTACAAGAGAGGACTTGGAATGTTTTCCCTGCAATGAAATGATAAATGTTTGAGGTGGTGGATGTGCTGATGTCCCCGTTGATCCTTACCTGACATGCACCTGGACTGAAATAGCACATTGTACCAAATGCATAAGAACAATTATTGTGTTATGTGTCAATCAAATATTTTAGAAAGAAGATAACAAATTACATCTATTTTCAAAATGAGTTTCAGAAGAAACAACTCTGTGTGGTTTATTAGAAAAAAAATTCTTTGAATTATTTTTTACTACCCGTCTGCTCTATTCTGTTCATTTGATTTTCAAAGCTTGTGCCTTGGTGCCTCTGCCGGGTGGCCCAGTCTATAAAAGGAGGGATGCTTGTCTGCACCCACTATTTCCAGACACACGGGATTTTGTCTCTACTCCCTGCTCTTCTTTTTTTTTTTTTTTGGAACCAGAGATTGAACTCAGGGACACTCGGCCACTGAGCCACATCCCCAGCCCTATTTTGTATTTTATTTAGAGACAGGGTCTCACTGAGTTGCTTAGGGCCTCACTAAGTTGCTGAGGCTGGCTTTGAACTCCCGATCCTCTTGACTCAGCTTCCCAAGTGGCTTGGATTACAGGCGTGCGCCACTACGCCCGGCCCTCCCTGCTCTTCTAATGTAATGGTTTTACACATAGTAGACCATTGCGTTAAGGTTCATTGGTGGAAGGTTTCCTGCCTGGCACAATCTGTGTTGTTTTTATGGTACTTGGTACTCCGAGATTCCTTTAGTATTATCTCTGGTGTTCCTCAGATGAAATCCAACATCACTGCTTCTTTCTTTCCTTCTTTCTCTCTCTCTCCCTCTCTCTTCCTTCCTTTCATTTTTGTGGTGCTGGGGATTGAACCCAGGGCCTTGTGCTTGCGAGGCAGGCACTCTACCAACTGAGCTATATCCCCAGCCCTATCACTGCTTCTTTAAATGTGATCCACCAACTTCTATCAGGATACTTGAGATGCTAATTAAAATGTATATTCCAGAGAACACAAATGGACTTGGTGTCCCATAATCTGTGTGATAGGAGGCCTAGAATGTATCATTTAACACAAAAACTGTAGGAGACGGTTACACACATCACACTCCAGACCTTGTCCTGTCTTATAATAATAGTTGATACCTCTACAGCACTTAACTCTACACCTGACATTGTTTAAAGTACTTCACATATAATAATTCATGTAATTCTCATAAAATCTATCTTGTTTTAAGTTATAAAACTTTAAAAATTAAAAACTATCCTTCCAAGTGCATGAATTTCTACTGTCCATGGATATTTATAATGTGCTGAATGTAAATGAGATGACAGCATAAGACCTGTAAGGAATGAGGCCAAATGTCACATTTTATTGATAGAGTTACAAAAATACCGTAGCGAATCCTGTGAGATTCCCTTCACTCGGTTTGAATTACTTTTTAAAAAAAAAAAAAAAAGATCACATCATTGCTTGTCTTTGTCCATTTTCTTTTGCTATAATATAATACCACAATCTCCATAATTTATAAACAATGGAGGTTTATTTGACTCACGGTTCTGGAGGCTGAGAAGGTCAATATCAGGAGGCTTCCTGTATTGAGGGTCATCTGGCTGCATCATCCCTTGCAGAGGGGTAAAACAGCAGGAGAGATCCAGCAGCTCATGAACCCACTCACCTGTTTAACACACACTCTCAGGATGAAGGCACTGATTCATTCATGAGGACAGACCCCTAATGACCTAATTGCCTCTGGGAAGTCCCACTTGCAACACTGTGGCATCAGAGATGAAGTTTCCAACACGTGAACTTTGGGGGACACATTCAAACCACAGCATGACTGGTGTAGTTCAACTATTTCCTTGTGAGTTTTCTTCCATGGTAGATTTGGATTTATTCAGTCTATCTTTAGGACTCAGTCATAGAAAATGAAATATTTTCATGAATATTACAAAATATATACTCACTCTTCCATTGTTAGTTTTCATTTTTAGGTTTTACATGTAGTCCTTAAAATGTTCTCATTAATAAATGATCTCAAACAAACCAACAACAACTTTCCTCCAAGGACCCCCTATTTGGATACTAAATGATTTTGAATGTAAAGAGTGTATTTGAAGATATATAAAACGTTTGTGCTGCTATGGTCATCAAGATAGTGTGGAACTGGAGGAAGAGTAGGCAAACAGATTAAGGAACAGAATAGAGAACCGAGAAATAGACAATTGACTTTTTGAAAAAGAAGCAATAGTAATTCAATAGATAAACAAACAAACTCTATGCAGAACTTACACACTTCACAAAAATAAATTAAAAATGTATCACAGACACTCAGACATTATTGGGACTGAAAATTGGTGCAACCACTATGGAAAGCAGCATGGAGATTCCTCAGAAAACTTGGAATGGAACCACCATTTGACCCAGTTATCCTATTCCTTGGTTTATACCCAAAGGACTTACAATCAGCATATTACGGTGACTCAGTCACATCAATGTTAATAACAGCTCAATTCACAATAGCTGATGTATGGAACCAACCTAGATGCCCTTCAACAGATGAATGGATAAAGAAAATGTGGTATCTATACACAATAGAATATTGCTCGACCTTAAAGAAGAATGAAATTATGGCATTTGCCAGTACATGGATGGAGTTGGAGAATATTATGCTAAGCAAAACAATCCAATCCCAAATGCTAAAGGCCAAATGCTTTCTCCGATATGTGGGTGCTAATTGGCAATAAGGGGGAGGGAAGAATAGAGATACTTTGGATTAGACAGGGGGGAATGAAGGGAGGGAAGGGATATGGAGGTAGGAATGATAGTAGAATAAATAAGACATTATTATCCTATGTGCATATATGATTGCACGACTGATATAGGCCTACATCATGTACAGCCAGAAGAATGAGAAGTTGTACTCCATTGATGTATGATGTGTCAAAATGCATTCTACTCTCATGTATAACTAATCAGAACAAATAAAAGAAATCTTAAAAAATGTATCACAGAGGCTGGGTGTGGTCACACCTGCCTGTAATTCTAATGACTTAGAAGTCTGAGGCAGGAGGATCACAAGTTCAAGGTCAGCCTCAGCAACTTAGTAAGGCTCTCCCAAAGTAAAAAATAAAGAGAGCTTGGGATATAGCTCAGCAGCTCAGTGGGAAAACATTCCTGGGTTCAATCCACAGCACCAAAAAAATAAATAAATAAATAAAATCAAAATGTATCATAGACATAAAGGTAAAATGTGCAACTATAAGAGCCCTAGAAGGTAACATAGAAGAAAATCTATGATGACCTTGAGTAAGTAGAATGTTCATTTCTTAGATACAATACCAAAGGCAAAATTCATACATCAGTAGGGAACTGCAAATTAAAACATCTTTGAGATACTACTACACACCTGTTAGAATGGTTGAAAATCCAGAACATTGACAACACTAAATGTTGGTGAGGATGGGGAGCCACAGGAACTCCCATTCATTACTGTTAGGAATTCAAAATGGTACAGCCCCTTGCCATTTTGGAGGACAGTTTGGCAATTTCTTATAAAACTCCACATATTCTTACCATCCTATCCAGCAATCACAATCTTTGGTATTTATCCAAATGAGTTCAAAATTTATGTTCATGTTTCCAGGCATGGTAGTGCATGTCTGTAAACCCAGTGACTCAGGAGGCTGAGGCAGGAGGTCCGCCTTGAAATTTAGCAAAACCCTGTCTCAAAATAAAAAATGCAGTGGACTGGGGAGATAGCTTAGTTTGATCACCAGTACTTAAAAAATTATATTTATGCAAAAACTTCAGCATGGATGTTTTATAGCAGCTTTATTCATTATTGCCAAAACTTGGAAGCAATCATGATGTCCCTTAAATGGATTCATAAACTATGGTACATCCGGACAAGGCATTATGTTTGAGCACTAAAAAGAAATGAGACATGTAGCCACAGGTAGTCATGGAGGAGGCTTAATGCTTATTATTAGGTAAAAGAAGTCAGTTTGGAAAAGCTGCATCCTGACCACAAAATGGCACCCTAAGAAAGAGAAAACCATGGGGACATTGTAAAGATCAGGGCTTGCCAAGGGTTGGTGGGGAGAGGGAGGAATGTATAGGTGGAACCTAGAGAATTGTTATGACTGTAAAACTGCACCGTGTGATATTCCAGTGCTGAGAACATTTGTCCAAGCCCAAAGGATGTGCAGCACCAGGAGAAGGCCCTCATGTACACTGTGGGCTTCGGGTGATCATATGTGTCAATCTAAGTTCATCCTCCTCTTGGATGTTCATAATAGGGGGAGCTGGGTATGCATGTATGTTGGGGCAAAAGGAGGAGAATGTGGAAACCCCACTATTTTCTATTTTGCTTTCAAACTAAAATTGCTCTAAAAATGAAGTCAATTTAAAAAAAATGATTCTCATATTCTGAAGTATGATAATGGTATTATATTAATGAAAAATGCCCCCTTTTCAAAAGATTGAAATATTTGATAGTGAAATGTCAGAATGTGTGTGATTTACTTTAAACTTTTTCAGTTTTTTCATTCATGTGCTATGTAGAAATACAAATAACAAAATAGAATCATTATTAAATCTAGATAGTGGCTATATAGTGGATTCATTTTACAATTTTCTGTTTTTATATTTTGACATTGCTCACAAAAGTGAAAGACTTTTACTTTAATTACGATGCATTGCATACCTTTTCTTGCATGTCTGTCAGAGACCTCCTGGCCTCAGTGATGGCAGAATGTGAACATCACTGGAGGATGAATTAGGTTAACTTCTGGGTGGGGTGGGAGCTGGACCTTGGTATTCTTAAGCAACTCCAATATGCATCAAGAATTCAAAATCACTGTCCTAATTGCTTTATTCTTAGTTTTTGGAAATAAAGAAAATGAAGTAATGAGTAATTTTTTTTCATAGTTCTTGAAGATTCAGATATGTACCTATCAGCTATTTTCTAATCATAAATAGTCCCTGGGTGGTCTCATCTTCCCAAACTCGAGTGAACCATAAGAATTTCCCAAAAGTCAGGTTATATATGATAGATAAGTAGATAAATGAATGGTTGGACAATAGAGACAATACATGTTTAATTTACTTGTACTTAAACTTACTGAGTACCTATTATGTGGCAAGTGTTGGGCCAGAAATTTTCAGCTCACTTCTTTTTCTTTTATCTCTTTTTCTGTCTTTCCATGGAAGGTAGGTGTGATGATCTCCATGTTTCAGATGAAGAAATTAAAGTTGAGCTGGGTACAGTGGTTCATGCCTGTAATTCTAGCGGCTCAGGAGGCTGAGGCAGGAGGACCCCAAATTTAAGGCCAGCTTAGGCAACTCAGAGAGGCCCCAAAAAACTTAGTGAGACCCTGTCTGAGAAAAAGGAAGGAAGGAAGGAAGGAAGGAAGGAAGGAAGGAAGGAAGGAAGGAAGAAAAAAAGAAAAGAAAAGAAGAGAAAAGAAAAGGCTGGGCTGGGGATATAGCTCAGTGGTAAAGTACCCCCACTAGTTTAAATCCCCAATACATAAAAATAAATGATAAATTAAAGTTGACAGGTACTTATTCTCTCCTTACTCTTCACCCATAATTCCCAGGTGCCTGTATCTCTTTGCTTGACTCCCCAAGGTTCTGTTTACCCCTCTCCTCAAGGCTGATGCTGCAGAATGTTATGGTTCACATATGAACGTGCTTTCCAATCTCTGTATCTGAGTTCTTTCATTCCTCCTTTGAAGTCATTAAAACTCAAGTCTCACATTGGAGAGAACTGACTGAAATATATTTAAACGGCGAACCATTCAAATTATTTTTTCAAAAGCAATTTGCTACAGTAGATTTAGAAACCACCAGACCTATTTAGCTAGCATAATTTCTGATTAACTAACTAATCTGTTCGAAATTACATAAACAAACCTGAAACAAGTCTCCATCAGTTTTTTTTTTCGCCTTTGGATGTAACATAATATTTTCAAAAATGAACCAAATAGAATAATAATTAGCCCTCAGGCAGAGCAAACAACTCTAATAGCCATCCCCCACATTTCTTTGGTGGAAAGACTGAAAAAGAGAATGAGAATGTGCCACCCCATGGGTTAAAGTTCTGCATGTACCTTACGAAGCCCAGGTTTGGTGTGTTGACACACAGCACCACTTCACAGCAGAGACTCAGAAGAGAGTTGATACCTTCCCTTGAAGCTGCCAAACTGCTCTTCTGATGGACATGTGATTTCCAACAGTGCTTACCCGCCTACAATTGCCTGGAGAGAGATTTTATTTTTCAGTTCTTGAGCTAATTCAGTTTTCATTTTCTTTCAATTCCAGCAAAAGATTACAAATAAAATATTCCAATTGTAGTGGGTGGAAATCAATCTTTATGTTTTGGAAAAAGAGATCCGATCTATGTGACGAAGCTTGTGGTGATAGAGGTTAGGAGTTCTGTGCTCTGGGTCTCAAAACTGACTAGCTCCAGGTTCCTCAGCAAAATCAATCAATCTGACCTTGGTTTTCACATTTGTGTAGAAGACTGGATTTGATCATCTTCCAGGTTCTCTTGAGTTCTAAAATGTCAATGATGCGACCATATATGCAAATACGATAGCTATTAAAAAGATAACCAGGGGCTGAGGTTTGACTCAGTGGTGGAGCACTTGCCTTGCACGTGTGAGGCACTGGGTTCAATTCTCAACATTGCATCTAAATAAATGAATAAAATAAATGTCCATCAACAACTAAAAAAATATTTAATAAAAAAGATAGCTGGTAACTCAAATATCTGTGATCTAGCTGATAGAATTCTTTCTTTGGTGGGGATTTCCTTCTTGGTGGGTTAATTATACCACTATTTCTAAAGAATTTAAACATTCTCACCCCCTGATACACATAGATTTTGGTTTGTTTGGTCTGGGTGTGATGGACCAGGGACTATTTTATTATTTCTGCTGAGCAGTGATTCTCAAACTTTTCCATCCAACAATCCACCAGGGAACAGACTTCCAAAGTTTGAATGTCTCCACCAAAATTCATGTTGAAGTTTAATCCCTGTTGTGAGATAGTAAGGGGGCAGGAACTTAATCTGACTATGGTGTAGGGAGGTGGAAACTTTGGAAGGTAATTAGGGTTAAAGGAGGCCATAGGGTGAAGCCCTCATCTAATGGGACAGTGGCTTGGTAAGATGAGGAGAGAACTGAGCTAGAATATATCATCCCCTGATGCCCTGCACTGCCTTAGGACCCTGCAGAGTCCCAACCAGCCAGAAGAACTTCCCTGGATGCAGAGGCCCACTCTGGATCTTCTGGCCTTCAGAACCATGAGTTAAGTTGGTTAGTAAGTAGCATTCAGTGATAGCTACTTAAAATGGACTAAGACACAGACTTTCTTGCACTAGTTAGTAGTTCATTGATTCTCATTCACCCTGGGAGAAGGTCCTGGTAATAAAATGAGTGTCGGAGTGGTCAGTGTAAAACACCAGGAGGAGTGTAATTTGAAGAGCTGTAGAGGTGATTCTGAATAGCTCTCAGGAAGTGCTGGGGTACTGGGTTGTAGGGAGACAGTTTGACTTGATTAACAACCCCTTGATTGAAATGATATGATTGCGTGTGTGAAATAAGCACTTCATCATTCATCAATGTTATTCTGACTCAAAGCGTACATTGTATTGCAAAAATTCATAAAGAAAAAGTAAAACCTATGTCAATGGAAAAAGTATACCTGAGCCTAAAAAAAATTCACTTTTTATTAACTCTGCATGGCTACTCTCCCTGACTCTCTCTCTCTCTTACCCTTATAAACCAATTGCCCATTCTCTTTCCCCTGTTTTCATGCTCCTTTTAAGGGCTTTTATTTTCTTCTTTTTTTCTTTCTTTCCATTATTTGTTCATTTTCTATTTAATTAATTTCTTCCTTTACCTTCATTATTTCCTTTGTGGCATTATCTCCTGATGTGGAATGAGTCCCTCTCATCCCAAATCTAGTGTGGATATTGAGACTGATATTGAGACAGAGCCACATTCGTGCCCCAGGAGAGCACAGGAAGGTTTATTGCTCATATTCAGAAGTGACTTGGGGTTGGGGGAGGCTGAATAGACTTTTAAGATTGCGATTGGGCAGTGATGTGGGTAACTTCCCTCTGGTGCCAAGCAAGGAAGTCCTGAAGTTTCTTACTGGCTTGTCTACCTGTGGAATAGGAGAGGAAGGGAAAAGACAGGCTTGCAAACTGTCAAGAGTCAAACATCAAGAAGAGTCCAGGGGCTGGGTGTGGGGATCAGTGGTAGAGTGCTGGCCCAGAATGCATGGGGCCCTGGGTCCAACCCCCAGCATCTACCTGTCACCCTTGAAAAAAAGAAAAAGCTAGACTTTGTCTTCTGCTTACTTCAGAGCTAATTTGCTTATTTTTTTTTCTTTTTTTAAAATTCAGATTAGATAGTAGAGTGAAACAGACATTATTACGTCATGTACATATACGACTGCATGACCGATGTGATCCTACAACATGTACAATCAGAAAAATGAGAAATTACACTCCGTGTATGTATGATCTATCAAAATGTATAAATGCATTCTGCTATCGTGTATAGCAAATTAGAACAAATAAAAATAAATTTAAAAAAATTCAGATTAGAAGCCTATATCACTGAATTTATACCTCCCCTCATTCCCAGGATACACTCTGCAAGGTATAAATGTTTTTCTAACTACTTCTTTGCTATTTTCTACCAATTTAGACATGTTGTGTTTTAGTTGTTCTTTAGTTCAATATATTTTAAATTTCTCCTTTGACTCATAGGACTCTTTACAAACGTGCTTTTTAGATTCAAAATATTTGAGAAATTTTTCTATGTATCTTACTATTATTGATTTTCAATGTAATACGATTATGTCATGTTAAACCTTTGAAATTTATTACAACTTGTTTTAAGGTCTAGAATACAGCCTATCTTATTCAATGTTCCATCTGTATTTGAGAAGACTGTATATTATGCTATTGCTGAATGTAGTAGTCTATAGTGGGGCAAGTTATTTGACGGTATTGCTGTAATTTTCTATATTTTTGCTATTTTTTTTGTCTTTTCCTATGAATTATGAAGAGTGTTAAATTCTCCAACTCTGGTTGTGAAGTTGTTGCTTTTTCCCTTTAGTGAAGTTGGCTGCTTTTTAGTGGATTTGGCAACTTTGTAATTGTGTGCACACACCTTTAAGATTGCTGTTTATTCCCTTATCATTATGAAATGTCCCCCTTTATCTCTGATGATACTCCTCTTTTTGAGATTTATTTTATCTGAGAATAACATAGCTACCCCTGATTCCTCATGCTTAGTGTTGGCGTGGTTTAGATTTTATCCCTTCTTTACTTTCAAAATATTATGATAAAGTCGTGTTTCTTATTAACAACAGGTGGTTTGGGCTTGACTTTTTGCTTTGTCTGTTAATTTCTGCCTTTGTGTCAGAATATTTAGACTATTTACATTTAATAAAATTATCAATTGGTTTGGGTTGAAGTATGTCATTTAGTTATTTGATTTCGGTTCGTCTTATCTAATCTCACTTCCTGTTTCTTTTCTTGTGTTTTTGAGGGGTGTGGACTATAATTGGGACTATCCCCCAAAGGTCCATGTTTTAAAAGTTAGTTTCTCAGCATGGCATCATTGGGACGTGGTGGAAATTTCAAGAGACCAGGTCTCGCAGGTGGCTCCTGGATACTGGCAGAATGCACTTGAAGGTCCTGGGAGGGCCCTATTCCTCTTCCCCTGTTTTGTTACCAGCAGGTGAATGGCTCTGCTCCCCATGTGCTCACATCATGCTTTGCCACCTCACAACAGGCCAAAGCAAGGATACCAATTAGTCGTGAACTGGAACCTCCTAAAATGTGAGATAAAAATAAACCTTTTCACTTTATAAGTTGATCTATGTTAGATATTTGTTACAGTGATGGAAAGCTAACATACTTTTGTGGTGAACCAAACAGGATTCATTCTGATGTTTTTGTTATATCTTCTAGGGATTTTTTTTTTTTTGCTTTTAGAACATCCTAGAGATTACAGTTTGCATCTTTAACTTCTCACATCTGCCTTAAAAATACTTTATTGTTTCACGTATCATTTAAGAACATTATAATAGATTTCCAATGATAAACCTTCCCCAATTTGTGCTCCTCTTATTAAATATTTTATTTTTATAAATGGCAAAACTTTTAATGGATGGTTACTGTGTAATTTTTATTTTAAAGAACTAATAGAATTACAAGGGAATTGAAAGACACATCTATCTTTATGAGCAGTATAAATGGTAACGGTTTTAAAGTTGCTTTATGCTTGTCACTTATTATTCTTGTGTCCTTAGTTTTCTTCCGGCAACACTGTATTTCCATATGGTATCATTTCTTTTCAGTTTACAGGATTTTATTTAGTGTTTCTTACAGTACAGGTATGGTGTAGGTTAATCCTTGCAGGTTTTGTTTGGTTGAAAATGTCTTTAGTTTGTTTCCATTTTGAGGGATGTTTTGCTTGAATGCAGAATTGCAGGCAAGACATTTTTTTCTGGCAGCCCTGCTCTCAGAGTCTTGGGACCTTTCATTTTCCACTTGTGAACTTGGCTGGCTTTCTTACTGTTTCTTTATGTGGAGTCCCATCCCTGTCCTTATTCAAATTCGGTTACTTGCTGAAGTTTATTTGTCACTCCTAATCAATAACCGTGGTGCTTTTATCATCATCCCTGGATGTGGCAGAGGGGCAATGTTTGACTCACCAGGTGTGCAGTTTATGAGCTGTGGAACAGTCTGCCTGTCCTTCCCGTTGGCTCTCATATTATGAACCAGGTCATGCCTGGCCTTCAAAATTTAGATAAATATTTAGTTATATACTCCTTACAGTTTTTACCTGCTCATGGATGAAAGCAGCTGGGGACCTCCTTTTCCTAGGAAGAATCATCCGTTTCTGAATTTTATTTGATTATGTTCCTTCGTGCCTTAGCTCCTAAATAATCTTTAAAAAGACAGAACCCTGTGATTTTGTAGGTTATCCAGTTTTATTTTATTTTCAGGGTGGGAGGCTCATTCTCTTGAGACTTTTTATGTGTTAAGTAGAAGCAGAAGTCTCTCTTGCCTGTGTCTTCAAGGTTTCTTTTTCCTTACTTTTTCCCCTTTATTACATTTTTATTTCAAATCAGCCTCAATTTAGAAACAAAGAAACAGAAACAATGGCAACGCTTCTCTGGCCATGCATTCTTCTCTCACTGAGGCCGTAGATCTTTATCCCACTCCCCAGTTCCCAAACGAGAAAGAACAATGTCCCCCTGTGTTCTCATTTCTTTCCCTCTCACTGGTACGCAGTTTCCAGTATGACCACCACTGCTTCTGTGTGTAATGATTGCCAAAGGAATCACTTTTCAATTGTTATTTTATTTAGTCTATTGCATTCAAACATCAGATAAGTTTTATTTCCCAGAAACTTCCCATTGGTAATATGGTTTCTCTTATGCTTCTTTTTCCATCTAATTTATTATTATTATTATTATTTTTATTTTTACAGACTTCATTTTGATTCATTGTACACATATGGGGTACAAATTTCCATTTCTATGGTTGTACATAATGAACACTCATATCATTCTTGTTAATCACACATGTACATAGGGTAATGATGTCTGTCTCATTCCACCATTTTTCATACCCCCACCCCCTCCCCCTCTCATTTCCCTCTACATAATCTAAAGTTCCTCCATTCTTCTCTCACCCCTCACCCCCCCCAACCAGATTTTATATCATCATCCACTTATCAGGGAAAGCATTCGGCCTTTGTTTTTTCATCTATTTTTAAAAAGGCATTTTTTCCTGAGAGTTGGTCTTACCAAATTCAGCTTCCTCTCCTGCTCTACCCATATCCTGTGGTCCATCACATCCATGTCCTACAGCTTCCGCTTTCAGCCGAGGGCTCAGATGTCCATCTCCAGCCCAGACCCCTGCCTTCCAGGGCTTATACTAACCTGCCCTACATTACCACCACCACGGCATGTCCCCATTTCTTTCCACTAGCCCTGCCAACCTTCCTCTTCTTGAATTATTTTTCTCATTGAAAAATTATACCATCCTCTCTGTGGTTATTCAAGTGAGAGACCTGGAAGTTACCATGCATTTCTACCTTTTATTTCCTAAAGCCACTCGATCAGTCCTGTTCATTCACCGGCTATGCATATTCCATCTTGTTCCTCCTTTCCGGCCCCTCTGACCCATCCCTAAAATCACAGCCCTGTCCCCTCTTGCTGTGGCTACTGCCTTCTTGATGGGTAAATGGCATCTGTGCTCCGTGCTTCTGCCACAGTCTTTCTAAAGTGACCTTCTGCTCAGGCTGCTCCCCTGTTTGAACCCTGAGGTTGTGCGGTGGTGCAGGCCTGTATCCCAGTGGCTCAGGAGGCTGAGGCAGGAGGATTGCAAGTTTGTGGCCAGCTTCAACAACTTAACGAGATCCTGGCTCTAAATAAAATGTAAAAAGGGCTGGGGATGTGGCTTGATGGTTAAGTGCCCCTGAGTTCATTGTCCCTGGTACCTAAGAGAAACTCCGTATCTTTGGAAGAACAAGAAGATGTCAGCAGCAACAGCCATTGAGATGCATTCAGCACCTTTTGTTCAACTGGACCCCACCTTTCTGCCCTTTGCCCTCCAGACTCTGGCAGTTCCCAAGGTTCCCAGTTCCAGGTATCAGCCTCCGTGGCAGCAGCGTGGTTCCCTTCTCTTTGATTCCTTCTTGCAAAGCCCACTTGGTCCTTCCTTGTGGTTTTCATTGCACTTTGCAGAAACTTCCGCTCTGGCAATTAATTAATTATCTCTTTGTAAGTTAAACTTCTAGAGTTGAGACACCCTGCAGAGGGGAACTCTTTTCTTCTTGGTTGGTCTGTACCTGTCAAAGCATCTGGCATTTAATAATAACTCAATAAAGTCCGAAGAGAAGGGTGTGAGTTCCAGTCGGGTTATGACGTGCTCAATCAGAAACGGGTCATGACCTATCAAAGCCTGTGGGGTTGGCTTGTTTTTCATACTGAGGCTACTTTACCTCCAGCAGGAGGAAATCATTCGTGGTTAAAAAACAGAGGGAGGCCGTGTTGGGGGCAGAAGAGGATAGGAGCATGTATTGTTCTTCTAAATGTTTATTTCCTCTTTCCATTGTGGTAATAAAGTGTTGGAGGAAAGTATTGGGGCCTTTTTTCTTTTGGGGACTTTTTCTGTGCTGAGTGTTGAGCACAAACAGGAGGGAATCTCAGTCTGTCCTTAGTGTAGTTCACGCAGCAGGAGGAAGCTTCTCGAGTTTTAAGAGACTGCCAGAAGTGTAAAGGAGGGTCCCAGGGAAGCCATGAGGAGAAGGGAAAGTCCAGGGGGACTCAGCAATAATGCAGTTGCCTTCAAATTGATGAGGAAAGGTGCTTTTTACATATTAGATTTTTATTTCTATCTTGAGCCACTCAGGAAACTTACAGAGTGATGTGTGGCCTTGTGATTCTAGTTATGAGTTATTTTTTAAAGGAAACACACATACGGGTGAGCCGTGACGTAGCTCTTGTGTGGTCTATTTTCTTGGATGCCTTATTGACCTAACTTTATGGATTCTCAGTGCTCCGCCTGGTGAGGCAAAGAGCAGAGGTGTTGAGGGCTTGGTTCCTGGAGGCAACATTAGGGGGCTGCCCTGTATTTATAGAGGTAAGGATGATGTGGTTTAGCCAGGAAAATAGAAAACCATCTGGGAATCAGTCATTGTGTTATCTGTAGGTAAAACAATTGAGGACATTTCACTTTTTGTTTTCAAAAATATAAGCCAGACCAGCCGCTGTGGTGCACACCTGTAATCCCAGTGGCTCAGGAGGCTGAGGCAGGAGGATCAGAGTTCAAAGCCAGCCTCAGCAAAAGCTAGGCACTAAGCAACTCAGTGAGACCCTGTCTCTAAATAAAATATACAATAGGGCTGGGGATGTGGCTCAGTGCTTGAGTGCTCCTGAGTTCAATCCCCAGCACCCCCTCAAAACAAACAAAATAAACAAAAACATAAGCCAGACAGGTGGGCTGTCATGGGATAAAAACATTAAGAAAAAAAAGTCCATCAAATTACGAAATAATGTACTTGACGTGGAACTTGCTTCATGATGTTCCAATATTACCGTCTGACCTCTCTGAGCTCAGTGTATGCATCGCAGTGGGAATGGGACTTGCCTTTCTTCTGTCCTAATGTGAAAGAAAGACAAATTTGACAAACTGTCTCAAAGTGTTTTGGAGAGCTATATAAGAATAAGCTGTTTTTAAAAATATTTTTATTAGTTGTTGATGAATCTTTATTTACTTGTATGCAGTGCTGAGAATTGAACCCAGTGCCTCACACAGGTTAGAAAACTGCTCTACCACTGAGCCACAACCCCACCCCCGAATCTGTTTATTATTTTACTCTTTTTCATGAGTACACTCTGGTTCCTGAACTGGCCCAACTGTCCCTTGGGCAGAGTGTTAGGATATGTATTTATATGACATCTATCACAAGCAGGTGAGAACAGAGACTCCACATACTAGAGGGCAGAATGTGGATTCCAACTACACTTCTTAGTTTTTGACCTTGGAGAATCTTACTCTCTGCCTCAGTTTTTATTTCAAATCTCTAAAATGGGAATGAGAGCCTCCATAGGTTGGTGGTGGATTCAAATGAAAACAGAAAATGATAGAAATAATCCAAGTAAACTCTCCATAGAGTTTTTGCATCATTTTGAGCATGTGAGATAAGAGTTAGCTCTGGGAAGTAAAATACCCCAACTGCTTCGCATGACTGGGACCTTGACAAGGAACTTTGAAGACAACTTTTGCTTCAGTGAATATGAATTTCATAGAGAGAGACAATTTATGCTTTTTCTTTATTAAAGGCTTATAGGTCCATAAAAAGTCCCCACAAAGGTCGTTCTTCTCAACAGTTTCTCATTTCTCGAACCGAAGACCTTGCCTAACTCAGTTGTCCCTCAGCTTCCTAGTGTGCTAAGCTGAGATGCCACTTTGGCCACTAGAAAAGATTTCACCCATTCATTCCTTCACTCATCCTCAACTCTGTACTCATGTTACCAGGCGAAAATAAGGCCAAAATAATGGTGGAGCCATTTTTTTTTAAAAAAAGATATTGATGTTAAAAAAATATTAAAAACAGGACCCAGTATTACCATGGTGTCACAGATGATAGTAACGATGCATAATTAAATCAGACATAGATATTTGCCATCTACTAAGTGGCATGATCTATTATAAGTATTATATATATTAATAGATTTATTGCTCACATTATCAGATAGATAAATATCACCCTTTGCAGTTGAGGAAACAAACTCAGTGGTGTTAAGGAAGCTGCCCCAGGTTCCATACAACTGGTAAGAAGATAGAATTTGAAACGAATTTACCTAACTGTGGCACCCACAGTAGGAAAGCATTAGAACTACTCTCAACTGGTTGCTGGACAAAAAAGTGAGAAAACACATCCAGACCAAGAAGAAGCAAATCCCTACTAGCTAGAGCAGCACTACCATAGGACCTGTGATAAACTCAAAGCTCCACCAGATGAAATTTTTGGCAGTTCAACAAGTAAAGACTGATGAAGTGGCAAATCTGAATAATTGTTCTAAATGTTAACATACTGAGTGTCTCAAAAGGATGATCCATGAAGTCGAATTAATTTTTCCTTGGGAAAAACACAAATATGGACATTCTATTGTTCATGACTCTGTGGTTCTGGATCAAATAGGATTACCAATTAAAACGAAAGGTAGGCATTGCTGTGCATTTTGCTTGCTAATTTTAATACAGCTAGTAGAGATTATTCAGATGTTCCTGCCTAGGTATATAAAGCTTAAGGAGATGTGAGAGTTGGTAGAAAAACAGATCATACCATATGTCAATCAGTAACCATTCATATGCCCTTTTGACTTGCAATGAATGGCCCTAAACTATCCTCCATCTTTGCATACTGAGGCAACCCAAAGGGGTCTCCATCTCCAGTGAACTAGAACTTACTTTGATGTGCAAGCAGATTGTAACATAGCTGATTTCATCCACTCTTGTAGCTAAGCAACTGAACTCAGTCAGTCACTGCAGCCAACCTTCAGCCAATCCCAAGTTGCAGCTGCAGTTAGCAAATAAGGCAAATGCTAGAATGCACCAATCAGGTAATCTCTGCGTATCATTTCCTGTCTTTCTGGTTATAAAAGTAGCTTACTGTATTGAACCATCTTTGCTCTGAAATGCTACCTGGTTCTAGAATGTTTTTCGTGCTCAAGTAAACTCAGTTAAATTGAACAGGTCTGTTTTACTTTTAACAGTCCATTAGAAGAAAACTGCATTCAGTGGCTTGGAGAAACATATTATTTAAGAGGTGGAAAATAAGGGTAGTTTGTCAATTATTTGTGGAATCCAAAATATGTAGTAAATTTTGAAAGATTTTTAATGTAATGAGTGGTTAAAGCTTAGAATTAGACATATAATATATATATGGAGTGAAAAAGAAAGCAGAAAACTATAAGACCAGAGAACTGAGGGATACTGCTACAAATAATGTAGATTTATTTTCTTAAAAATGGATATCCCCTTTAATAATTGCCCCCTCTGCAGTGATGTCAAGAGAAACCATATTATTTCCAAGTAGTTGGATCACATTAAATCTCCTTAGGGCCAGTTTTCATGTTTGCCTTGAGTTCAAATTCCAAATTGCTCAGTATCCAATACATTGTCAGATACCCGATAGATATTGAAATAGTAATGAATGAATGAACACATCAATGTTTTTAGGTGCTTAAATCAATATGTGATTTTTTTCCCCTCCTCCTATTTCATCTGAGTACTACCATCTGAATGCACACAACAGGTCAATGCTCCTTCCCGGAAATTCTCCACTGAGACCCAACATGAGATTATGAGTCTTCCTGGTTCTGGATCTTGTGGCCCAGTGTTGGGGGGTGGTTAGCTCCAGCCTTTTGAGCACAAGGCTCTGTGGAGCCGAGCAGGGCAGGCATGCCCTCAATAGTTTGCAAAGCAGAAACAATGGCAGGAAAGGTAATAAGTACCTTGTAATTTTTTGTAAAGATTAAGTCTGTCGCTGGAGTTTGCTTTTGAGCTTTCCTTGAGGGGCAAGCTTCTATTCCTTGCTTTCTTTCTTCTCTCTGAAAATGCCACTTTCTTTTTCTTTTAGCCTGTGTAATGATCATAACTTCCCATAAAAGTTTTGAATGACTTGTGCTCCCACCGTGTTTGGGCTCAATACATCATTGTTGAAGGACTGGGTGATGAAGGATGGGAATTAGAAGTAGGAATTTTAAGAATGAGAAAGGGTGGGGTGGGGTGTGGAGGAAAAGAGGGTTATGAAGTCTGGGTTGAAAACACATCCCGGGGTCCTTTGGAATCTCCTTGAAATAACCTTGGGCAATTTCTTTTTATTAGACATCTTAACTAAAACAGAGATGTATAAATATGAGGTCTGTTTGGTTTCCCTTCCCCCAGATGATTAAAGAAAACATAACTTAGCATAAACATTCTTTCAAATGGCAAGAATCTGCTTTACTCTGAACAACGTAAATATCAACTATGTGAATATTAACAAAATATTCTTATTAAAAGAGTTCTTGGGGCTAAAGTTGTGGCTCAGTGGTAGAGCACTTGCCTGGCATGTGTGAGGCCCTGGGTTTGATACTCAGCACCACATATAAATAAATAAAAATAAAAGATTCATTAACAACTAAAAAGAAAATAAAAAAAAGAGTTCTTTATCTATCAGGTAACAAGTAAGAAGCATAAGTTACTTCAAGAATATCAACTGCTTCTGGTCTCTGCTCAATCCCTTCTAGAATTAAGAGTCTAAGGTCTATCTCCCATTGTTTAATTTCGTTGGTCAAAAACTTTCAATACTTTTCACAGGTATTCCTGGACCACATAATTTAATTTAATTTTTTCGTGGTGCTGGAGGTTGGAACCCTCAGCAAGCACTCCACCACTGAGCTCCATCCTGAGTCCCCAAGTTGTCATTTTCTTTTTCCAGAGTGTCATGGTATAGTAGAATGATGTTGATTGAAAAGTCAAATAGTCATAGATTTAAATAGATTATAAATCTTGTGTCCTATGTGGCCTTGGGCAATTCAATTAAGTTTGGGGGGGGTATCAGTTTTCTAAGCAATAAAATTGGCATGTGATTCACAGCATATAATGTTGCCACATCTATTATATATAATTAAAGTCAATCCAGCAAATGGTATTAAAATAATAAAAATATTAGTTATTAAATCATACAATAATAATCCAATATCCTTGTTAGGAAGGGAATTCCTGTTCTATCTATTAACTTCTACTCCTTCAGTCTGTGATCCTATACTGCCTTGTACCGTTTTTCAAATCTATCGTATTGGACAAGGTGTTTTTATATTCTCTATGTAATAGAAATTCTCTGTGTAGCATGGAAATGTAAGTTCATGTCAAGGAAGCATTTATTAAACACCTGAAATGTCAGTCATTTTGTGTGCAATCAATGCCTTGACTGACCACAGATAGACACAGCTATAGATATAGAGAGATATAGATGAGATATAGAATCACTATTAGAGCAATTCTTATTTATTTGGTTTCGATGCCAGAGGGCTCCTTTTGGATTTCACAAATTTCTATGAAATCATTTGTAAATTATATTAATTTGTGATTTTGAAGAATTTGTATCCATTTCTCTGTTCATCTTGCTTCATGTTTATAATTCTGTCCTTTCACCCCAAAGCTCTCCTCCACACGTGACACCTCTCAACAATTCTCATTCTGTGATAAAATTCTCAATGATTATGATGTCCAAGTTGGGCTGTCCCCCTCCTCATCCCTAGCAAGTCTCAAGCTCCTCTTGGAAGAATTCTAATGAAATAGGATCTAGAGTATTAAGGAGACCTTAAATAAATAACCTCAGTGCAAAGGGAGGTATAAACATAGCTTCGAAATAAAAAATCCACACTTTTCAAAATCTTCCTTACTAAATAATTAGTAAATATTGAGAAAACTCCCTCAGACAACGTTCCTAATACTTAATGACTGGCTTCATTTCAAAAAAATTAATTTTTTCCTTCATGGAAAAAAAATGCTTCTAAATTGCTTTTTAGTATCTAAAATGTCATTTTTTCCCCACGTTGCTGCTACCTCCTCTTGGTTCCAGGCCCCCAGGGTAGTAAGTAAAAGCTGAAATTTACATAACCCATTTTGGGATTTTGTGAATATGAAGAAGAAAACTTCTTCTTCTTAGTGAATAATTAATACTTTAGAATCGTCAAGTTTAAAAAAAATCATATCTCATGTAAAAGATATAAGATTACTGACATTCTGAAAAGAACCCGAAACATCGAATCTTTTACATCATTTACTTCATTTTTTTAATTTAGGTAAAGAAATTGTTTTTTTTTGGATCAGGGATTGAACCCAGGGGCACTTCACCTCTGAGCCACATCCCCAGCCCTTTTTCTATTGTATTTGAGACAACTTCTCACTAAGTTGCTTAGGGCCTCGCTAAATTGCTGAGACTGGTCTTGAACTTTTGATCCTCCTGCCTCAGCCTCTTGAGTCCCTGGAATTACAAGTGCAAACCACCCGTACCCTGCTTAAGTGAAGAAATTATTAGCTACAATGTCATCCCATTGTACTGTTCTGTAAAGCTTCACAGATCTACCAAGGTGAAGGGTGATGACCTTTCAAAGCATCATGGTGACCACAGTGATGATTATTTTACAATTTTCCATCTGTTTTGCAAGAAGGCAGCGTCTATAAATAAAATGTAATTGGAAAGCATATGAAGGAGGCATCTCTTTTTTCTTGAAATTCGTATTTTAAAAAATGTTCTGAAATGTTAGGTTCTTCAGCTATATTCTCTCTCTCTTCTCTCTTTTTTTTTCTCTCTCTCTCTCCCCACCTCTCTCTCCAACTCAGTAGAGAAAATGCAGTAGGGTTATCTTAGAGAAATAAGTAGAAAGGAATTGTGGTTCCAGTAAGGATGTTGAACTTCAGGGTAAAAGTCATGAAGTAAGGTTTGGGGCTTCTTA
>JAJEJO010001233.1:253949-353229 GCA_020662805.1 Glaucomys volans
ACATCTCAGTGGACAGGCCTCAGAGGAGGGGAGCTCCTGAATGGTTACGTAAGCTCTTCTGAGAGGCCTGCAGAGTCAGTTAAAAAATGTCTAATTTGTTATGCATTAAAAATTAACAACACAGCCAAAATAACATCAATGTAGTTAATCAAATTTGTAGTTATTATATCTAATATCCAGCCCGTACTCAGATTCCACCAGTTGCCCTCCAAGTGACCTTGGCTCTATGCCTATCCAAGAAGGTCCCCATCAGAGATGCTCATTGCACCTGGTTTTCTGTTCCATAGGTTGGCCTGACACACTGTCTGGTCAGCTGTGTCCATAGATATTCTATAGACAAATTTGCCCATTACTTCCTCCTGAAGTAGCTACTCATTTTTTAATAGTTTGTTTTGTTTTCTTTTTAATAGAATTTCTACTCCAGAGATGGGCTGTGTCAAAACAGTTTGAAGGGCATTAGGTCTCTGGTAGCCACTTTTTTTCTGGTTGATAGGCATAAAGCATCACTTTATATTTAACATCAGAAATGTATTTTTTCCTTGGTTCTAATGTATATTTCAATAAAGCAGTTATTTTAAAAATTGCTGAAAGGTTTAGTGATTTCAGGGAATTTGTCAGTATTAAAAGCTTCCATGAATTTGTGAAGTGGCATACCAATTATACCTCCTTACTCTGTAGGATTTTAAAAAAATATTAAATTTTATATTTTTGAATCATATTACATAGTTTCTCCACCTACGTCTTTTTTGGGGGAGGTGATGGAACCTTCAGGGTGGGGCTCAGTGAGAGGCAAGGCCATGGGGTGCCACCCTCACGTATGGGGTGGTGCTCTGTTGCAGGAGTTTTAACTCTCCTGGCGCTGGATCAGTACTGCAAGGGTAGATTGTTAAAAAGCAAGGCCACACCACCATCTTGGCCTTATCTGTTCATGGCTGTTTCCCATTTTACTTCTATTTTCCCATTTTACTCTCTTCTCTACCATGTTGTGATGTAGCAAGCAGAGCCCTCAGCCAAGGCCCAAGAAATGGATTGCCAGACCTTGGACTTTCAGATTCCAAAACTGTGAGCTAAACAAAACCTATTTTCTTTATAAAGTACCCAGTGTCAGCCATTTGGTTATAATAGCACAAAATAAACTAAGATAAAAACCCATTCTTATAGGAGCCTGGGGATAGGACTTTCATTAGTTTTGATTAGAAAGTTCAGAATGAAAAGGCAAATTAAAGATATTTTCATTATTTCATGATGACAACTTAAATATAACCTTTACTTCTTAATTTGGGGCTTATAGACCTTTATAGTTTATTTCCTTTTAGAAATTTTGGTGCTTTCTTTTTTTGAAGAAAGACAATTCTAGAATAATATTTCCCTCCCTGCATAATTTTCTCTTATTACTGATGAAAAACATGACTAAGGTAGAGCAATAAAAGGAGATTGCTTTGGAAAATCAGTATTTTAAGTTTTTAAGTGATAGCTAATTAGGGATCTTCTGAATTTTGTTTGGATGTTATATGAATAAGTAGAATACTAATCTTTTTTTTTTTTGTACTTGGGATTGCGTTCAGAGGTGCTAAAACACTGAGTCACATCCCCAGTCCTTTTTTATTTATTTATTTTTTAAATTTTTACAGACTTCATTTTGATTCATTGTACACAAATGGGGTCCAACTTTTCATTTCTATGGTTGTGCATGATGTACATTCATACCATTCATATAATCATACAAGTACATAGGGTAATGATGTCTGTCTCATTCCACCATTTTTCATACCCCTGCCCCCTAAAATATTTTATCTAGAGACAGGGTCTGACTGAGTTGCTCAGCACTTTGCTAAATTGCTGAGGCTGGCTTTAAACACTTGATCCTCCTGCCTCAGCCTCCCTAGCTGCTGGGATTACAGGTGTGCACCACCAAGCCTTTAATATCTTAGTATTTGCACCACTAAGCCTTTAATATCTTAGTATTTGTTTTTTCAGTAATTTTACCAAGAGTTTTTGTGTGTTTGTGCGTAGTAAACCGTTCCTTGTAAATTCCCCAGTTATAGCAAGTCATCATTTTTCAGACTAACAGAATGTGGTGGAAACTCTGGTTTGCAAAATATTCAAAAATAAATTTTTACGTGAAAAAAGAATTATTATCAGTCTACTATTAATAAACAATAGAAGCTTCTCAAATACCCGAAAGGATTTGAAGACAGTTGGTTTTAGGCAGAAGTTCATTCTCCTTGTAAACCATGACTGTCCTGTTTGCAAGGTGCATGGTGCAAAAGGATATGTCATAGGATTTAATGAAGTTTTACTGTCCAGCTGTCTTTCTATTTATTTCCAAATGACCATGGACTTGTATTGATCTCAGCCTTGTTTTCACAAGGAGATTCGTTATAGACAGGTAATAGAAAATATATGGGGCAGCGTGAGTTGGGGAATAAAAACATTCACACTGTGAGTGTGACCTCTAGAAGGTGATGTCTGAGGACATGAAGGACCAATCATGCCCTGTAAGAGCTGGACATGCAACTCTGGTCTCCCCCGGGGTGAAATGCCTTGAGATCTCTGAGCTGTACCCTTCTGTGAGATACATTTGACAGCAAAGTCTCCACACCATGGACTGTCCAGAGGGTGGAATGATAAGACACATAAAAGGATTGGATGATATAATACATGTGATGGTAATTGGGGGTGCCTTATAGGATGAGTTCATTCATTCCCCCTACTTGATTCTGTCTTCTTGCGGTGACAGCCAGAGACTCGGAGCGCATCTTTCATTATGAGACCCATGTATCCCCCTCATTCTTACCACTGTCAATGGATGATCTCAAAAACACCCCAAATTTTACATCTCTGATATAGGTGCTTAAATTGTGCACCTCAAAATCCTGTTCATGATGGACCCCATGTTTCTTCTCTCAGTCAATGGTAGCACAGTCTACCAATCTACCTAAGCCAGAAACTTGAAATTCAGTGCTGGTTCTTTATTTTCCCTTCCCTTCCTCACCTAGCCCAATGGCAAAGCTTTATAGTCCTGTCCAGCATTCATCCTGCAGCTTGCCCCCCACCACCACCTGCTGCTGGTAACCTTGCAGCCTCACTCACAGGAGCACCTCCGCCCAAGCTTGTTCTTCAGTAAGAAGTGAACATTTCTGGGCAGATTCCACTCACAAAGGAACCAAGATTCTGGGCTCTTTGTTTGCTATGCCACTTCTTTTTCTCCCCCAATCTTTGCCCTTCTCTGTAGGCGGCTGACCAATGGGACAACCGTTAGGGCTTCTGTGCCCTCTGTCTTCTGGTTACTTTCTATTAATGGGGAATCTTGGCCACGAATGGGAGGGAGGGGAGAGGACAGTCATACAAATAGCTCCTCCAGCCTGTGAAGTCAGACTGCGAGGAGCCACCTCTGTCCCCGCTCCCAGGATCATCCTTCTACTCAAAGTGGCTGACCCTACATGAGTCTGTCTTCTGCCAGAGTCTGGGGACCCTTCTGTCTTTTGAGTTTAGAAGTAAAAACAGCCTGCTGTATTGTCTCTTTAAATCCACATCTTAGTATCTTTGCAAATACATCTTCCTCCTTAAAGTAATTTTGAAGGTGCATCTGGTTCCCTCATCAATGCAGACTCCAATGTACAAGAAATGGAAACAACTGTAAAATGTTTGGATAGGGGAGAAACCTTGCATACCTCAGCCGAGATGCCGTGCTACATATTGGGTTTGGTTCTACCTCCACCAAAAGGGACTTAAAAATATGTACATGAGATAAAATGAAGTCTGATTTAATGCAGAAAATGTACTCAAGTTCAGCACATCCTAATTGTCTGAGATTTGAGATTTCCTAAGAGCAATGCCAGTCTACATTTATCCACCACTTACACTAACATTCACTGCAACTATACTCAGCATGGTGGCTGGGAACTACCCAGAATTCACTATCTGATGACTACAACCTCCAGCTTCCAGACAAGCAGTGAGAAACCAGAACCAGGGCAGACCTGAATGGGATTGCAGGGCTAACCAATAGCATTAGTACTTCTCCAAATGCTAATTAGCATCATTTTAGACCAACAGCATTGGTACTTTCTCACACTCTGATTAGCATAATTTTGGACCAATAGAATTGTTACTTTTTTTCTATGTATATCATTAGTTTATCTTTCAAAATGCATTCATGGGCATACTTTACACTGTTCAAAAGTAAATTTTTAAAAATTTTTAAATTTCTTTCAATTAGTTATACATGACAGTAAAATGTACTTTCATACATCATATATAATGGAGTATAATTTCTCATTTTTCTGGTTATACATGATGTAGAACCCCACCGGTCATATAGTTATGTATGTACATGGGGTAATAACGTCTGATTCATTCTACTATCTGTTTTACCTCCATACCCCCTCCCCTCCCTTCACACCCCTCTACCTAATCTAAAGTAACCATTCTGCCCTAGTCTCTACCCACTTATTTCGAATTAGCAACTGCATATCGGAGAAAACACATGGCCTTTGGTTTTTTGGGATTGGCTTATTTTGCTTAGCATGATATTCTCCAGCTCCATCCGTTTACCGGCATATGCCCTAAGAATTGGTATTTTTTTCAAACCCAGATTAGCATAAGTTTCAACGAATAGCATTAAACCAAGTGCTTTATAAACCCTAGGCTAGCACACTCAGAAAGAAAACCTGCTCTCGGATCTTCCACACCGCTGAGAGAGTTCTCTCCTGTTTCTGTTCTTCAGTAAGTCAAACTCTAACACAGCTCATTCTTCATCTGTGGACTTCATTCTTGGAATTCATGGGACAAGAACCCAGAAAGAAGATATGGACTGTGAGCTGCTGGGGTCTGCTGTGACACTGGAGGGCATGGCCCACCATTAGGAGTGCAACACTTCTCAGCGACAGAGGCCTACAGATTGTGCAGACCCCACCTGCCAGCAGAAGTAGAGAAACTTCAATTTCAGCACCACACAAGGTACCATACTTTGTTCAGCTTCTCATTCTACAAATATTTATTGTACCTTTGCTTTACAACAGATGATGTGCTAGAAGCCAGGAAGACAGTGCTATACAAAATCATACTGCACCTGACAATATAAAGGCTTCTTTCAGATGGACATGATAAATTAAAGAAACTTGAGAAATAACTAACAACGTCATGTGTGGTATGCACATTGCAGGAAACAATCCAAAGGAGAATGTAGAGAATAATTTTAGGGGTCAAGGTTGTGGGCATCTGTGGTATCCCGTGAGCAGCCTCAGAGATGTTGGAGAAGAAGCAAAGCTCCTAGCTAACAGTCAGCAGTGGACAGAGGCCTGCTGGCAAGAATGTGACTGAGCTGGAGATCAGATTCCCCAGCCTCTTTCTACCTTGGGATGACTATAGATAGCCGACAGCGTGGTTGCAGCCTCAGGAGAGACCTCGAGCAAGAAAAACTCAGAATAACTTCTGGATTTCTGGTTCTCAGAAATTGTGTGAGAGTAAATGGTTGTTATTAAATTTCCAGGTCTTGGGATAATGTGATATAAAGCAATAACAACAGTAATCTTGTCTTATACACAATTTCACCTTCTGTGATTGCAGTTATCCGTAGTCAACTTGTGATCCGAAAACACTACATGGAAAATTCCAGAAATAAGAGAACACATTTAAACAACTTTTAACACAGTATACTGATATAATTGTTTTCTTTTATTACTAGTTATTATTGATCTCTTTCTGTGCCTAATCTGTAAATTAAACTCTACGTATAAGGAAAAAAAATCTGAGGCTTCCGTCATCCACTGGAAGGTCTTGAAATGTGTCCCATATGAATAACTGGGGGACAGTTACAGAGTTTGGTACCTAGAAGTAGAGTATTGCTTCACCAAAACCCAAACCATGAGTGACACTGAAAACACACAAAAAAATTGAGGAGTGCCTTGAAGAGGATGCTTCCGGAATGCTATAGTCCTTGAGAAGTGGGTGAGGGCATAAGAAACTAAGTAAGATCCCATTGGAAAATGGAGAAAGGGAAGGCTTTCTCATGAGCTTGAGAGAGTTTAGCAACAGTGTTGCCTGTAGTTAAATGGACGAGGAATCAATGCACTAGATGATTTTGCTGAGGAGATTCCCAGCCTGAGGATTAGAGGTACTTCCTGCTATGTTTTTACTGATTATTGTAAAAAGTGAGGGGAGAGAGAGAAACTCAAATAAGGAAGAACCGCTGAACAAAATGAGTCATGGCTTGATGAAAATCCTCAGCCTCCCAGATGGTGAACAACACTGGCAATGAAGATATGGCTTCTGAACAAATATCCAGTGCCAGGAAAATGTGATCCAAGGATGAAGCCTGCAGTGTCATAGTCAGATCTTTTGTTAAGACGTCAGAAATCTCACAGGTAGTGGCTCAAAACACTATTCATCTAGACAAAAGACACGCTGAACAGATTAAGGGTGTGCCTCTCGGTTCTTGTCAATCAAACAATGGATTTCTATGGTGCTTAAGGGCCTTGCCCCTCATCCTATCAGAGGAAGCCCTAGGTAGAGAAGGTTTTATTTTAAAGAGATTTGTGGTTTTGACTTTCATGTAATGAAGTGAACTCTAATAATAAGATTCACAGAAGACTCCCAAAGATTGAAAAGTAATTATCTAAGCAGAAAAATCACCTGATTTGACTGAAAGGAACAGAGCAAAACAAAGAGAGTCTTTGGACCCCTAAATTCTAATGGCAGGAAGCAGACTGGGGAAAGTACTTAGCTGCAAAGATGTGCTCCTGTTAAGAAAAAAGGGTGGTGGGTTCAGAGCATGGAACCAAGGGGCCAGAGGGCAGGGCTTGAGTTATTCCCAGACCTTGAGACTTCATCAAGAACATCCAACATCTGCTTGCCTGGACTTCCTAGCTCTTTGGACTTATGATCTGATCATTCACACCTCCTGAGGGGTGCCAGGGTTGATCTGTGTGACCGAAGGCAGAAGTGATGGTGTGCATGTGTGCATTCTGAGACTGGGTATCAAAGACTTAAGCTCTTGAGTTTGTTCTCTCTCTCACTCTCTCTCCATCATTTACCTTCACTGAATATGTTAACATTTGCCTATATAACAGTGGTCCACTTTATGCTTTGATATGGCCCTTGCTTCTCTGCCTTTGCAACTTATTTTTGAAACGTACCTGTTTCTCTTTCTCTCCCTGTTCCCCCTTCTTAATTTCTCACCCTCCCTAATCAGGAGAAACCTATATTTCCCATCCTAGGCAGAGTTATCTGCCCTTGAGCACACAGCCATCCAGACTTTGGAGATGGTACCGAAAGATCTCAGAAATGACTGTCTCCCAAATTAACAAGTGAATTACAACTCCAGACAGAGACCACATGGAAAGCAGCCTTTGAATCACCTCTTCAAAAGCCCCCTGCTTCCCTGGATGGGCAGAATCACAGCCTCTGAGACAGGAGTCCCCTGCATTTCTCCTTTGGTAGTCAAGCAATAAACCTTCTTTTTTCTTTTTCTCAAAGCTGTGTCCTTGTTATTGAATTGGAACGGGGGATGGGACCAAGCTTTCAGCAACATCTACATGAGAACCTATCAGGATGTGTGCAGGGATACTATTATTAGTAGTAAAATAGATTACAAGCAGGGCATTACAGTTTATATAGTATAGCCCTAGATTTTACTAACTGTCCTTGTGTAATTAAATTTCCCCTTTTACTTCCTAAGTTCCCAGAATGGATGATAAATTATATGGTTAAAATTATTGCTAGCAACCCCAACATGCTACATATCCCACCACAGGTCCATTTACATATTCTAAAACCATCCTCTTATGTGACCTGTGTGCATGTGTGTGTGCAGGGCATGTGGGGAAGGTGAGTGGTGGGGACAGAGAGAAACAGAAAGGGACAGAGAGGCTGTGCTGGTACCCACTGAGCATTTTTCTTCCTTGTTATGTTGTTTTCTTCTCCTTCCACTTCTCTGGCCACAAAGTCACTAAGCAAGTGAAGGAAGTCGGGTACCATAATAGGGCAGCCACTGAAGGTATAATTCCAGTGTTATTTGTCTCTGGGAACAATAACCTTTGAGGGTCAGCATATCCTGGACTTAGAAAAATGAATTTTTATGTAAATGTTTCAAATAAGCATCAGTTTTATTTCTTTTCTGTTTTTCATGCAGGACTGGAAATTCGATGGGGAAGGACTCAACCAAAGCATTCCTCTGTCATGTTTAAAGACTGATAAAACATTTGAGAAGTATGTTTCTTCTTATTAGATATAATGCATTTTATTTGGTGTGTGTGTGTGTGTGTGTGTGTGTGTGTGTGTGTGTGTTGGCTGCTATGGATTATATATGGACTAGGTGCCCCAGTGTGAATCACCCTGAATTTTGTTGGGAACAATGTCCTCATTTCCTCCTGGGATATATGTGCCACTTTGTCCTATATGATGGATTTGGATGAGACTTTCTAGCCATGGTGTTGTAGCTGATCCACGTTTTCTATGTCTCTTGGAAAATACCTAAGGACAAGTATAGGAACCTCCAGGCTTTGGATGTTCCAGGCACTTCTTCCTCAGCAGTGGTGGCAGGTGTGGCTCTCGGCAGTTCTCAGGTTGAACGGTCTCACATTGAATCTTGGGCTTTACCCCTACCATGTGACCTTGCACAAGAGGGTCAACACTCCTCAGTGTCAGCTCAGTAAACAGGAATAATAATAATACCTTGCTGGATTATCGTGAGGTTTGAGTGAGATAGAAATACAGTGAATTTGAAAGAGAAGTCTTGAGCCTGCTAAAAGCTCAATTAATGTGACTTAATACTGCACATCAGTGGCTCTCGGGAGGGATCAATTTTGCCCCCAGGGGACATTTGGCAATGTCTAATGGCATGTTTGATTGTCACAAGTAGGACTGGGTGGGAGAGCTAGTGGTATCTAGTGGGCAGAGGCCAGGGATCCGGCTAAACATCCTGCAATGCCCAGGGCAGCCCCCCACAACCAAGATGTACCTGGTTCAAAATGTCAATAGTGCTGAAGCTGTAACCCCCCTGCATCTTTGCCATTTTTCTCTTTTATTCTTATTAGCAGTGAAAATAAGAAATCAACCAAAGTGAGACCTGTCTCTCTGTGAGGACTGCTTAATGTCTGAGAGAGTGGGCCTTGAAGACGGGATTGTACGTCACTAAGGTGTCATTTCAATGCATAATGTAGAGATCAGTGTCATGTAGAACAGCATACCTCCTGTGCCTAACGTTTGTAATGATAGGACGTTACTAAGAAAGTGGCCAGGGAGGTCTATAAGACTTTATATGTTGTAGAGCTAATTACAGGCTAACTTACAATATTGGAAATAGGAACTAACCTAAATACCCAACAATAAGGGATCATTTAAATAAATTATGATAGACCCTTGGAATCAAACACTAGGCAATACCTAAAAATTATATTGTAGAAAAAAAAGAATGCCTATGATATACAAAGTGGAAAATACAGGTTATAAAATAATATTTATAGCATCTGTTTCACTTTGTATTAAAAAATAGGAGTAGATGGGTATGAAGAATAGAAGAAATCAATATTTTATCAGTGGTTATATCTGGACTGTAGACTAATGGAGCATTTTATAATGTACAAACATATATGCATAGACAGCCCTCTGAATTCACAGTTTCCACAGTCATGGATTTAATCAAACTCAGAAAATAGTTGAAAAAAGATCTATCTGTACTGAACATGAACAAACTTAATTTTGTCATTACTCTCTAAACAAGACAGTGTAGCAACTATTCACAAAAATTCACATTGTTAGGTATTATCCATCATCTAGAGATGATTTAAAGCATATGAGGGTATGGAAAAAAGTTATATGCAAATAGTGCATCATTTTATATGAGAAACTTGAGGATCCATAAATTTTGATACCCAACAGGGGTCTTAAAAGCAATCCCCAGTGGATACTGAGGGACAACCATACTTACATAATCATAAAAACAATAAGTGGTCTGTAAGAGGGAAAACAGGAAGAATAATCTGCCTTAGGACCTAATGTGAATGTGATCTGAGTCCTGTTCCTGGGTCCTGACCTAGAATATAATTGCTAGAAGGGAACTCACATCACTAGATTGTCTCTAGTTACTTGGTATCATGTTGAAGCTGTATCTTAACCTGTTAAGGTTCATTATGTCCTTTGTTACTTTAAGAAAGTTAATTTTATTTTATACATATAGTTTTTTAATTTTTTGTATGTTCTTTTTAGTTATAAATAAAAATAGAACGTATTTTGATGTATCACACATACATGGAGTACAGCTTCCCGTTTTGGGGGTTGTGCATGATGTGGAGTTACATTGGTCATATATTCATATATATACACAGGAGAGTTATGTCCTATTCATTCTGCTGGGAAGTTAATTTCAGAAAATCTTTAATAACAAAAAAGTACCATTGTAACTAGGAACTGTGTTTTCTTTCTCTTTTTGCTTTCAGATTATAATTGTGAATGTAGTGTCTAATTATTGATGTCAAATTTTTCGACTGTTTTTGAATGGCTTCTAATTCTTGCCAAGGGAACAAAGAAAGAAACTGAGGAAATCATCTCACTGTGGTTAATATAAGATGTCGGATATTTACTCCTGGAATCTGTTTACCTTCATAACTGTATAATAGGACCATTAAAGACAATAGATACAGTAGTTTAAAAGTAATAAAATTTACAACAAAGTGTATTTAATTTGAAATTGAATTGCCAGCAAATGGGTGTCCTAATGAACCCTGTGTCAATGGAGCTCTAATCAAATTAAGGGAAATCATTTGTATCACAGGAAACTAAATCAGCAGTGAGACCCCAAAAGGCTATTCCTCCGGTGGGGGTACAGTCATTGTCACAGATGGTCCTGCTGATGGAACTGAGCTTAAGTCAGGAGACGTGAGATACAAGAGCCTTAATTCAAATGAATTTGGGGAGGTAGGCAAATGCTGTCAGGATTTAAGAAGCTAAATAAATAAATAAAAGCCAGCCATCAAGAAGAACCTGCAATAAAGTGAGTAAATGTTAATAGGAAGAAAAGACCCTGGGGTAGGGCATGTGGAGGGTAGAAATGGATCTTGATTTCTGATCGTTGCGTTAGAAAAAGAAAGTTTATGTCATAACAGCTAGCCATCTCTTTAAATGAATTTTTTTTCTCCAACTTTCTCTAATAATTTAAGGTGGGAGGAAGGGGTAAAAAATAAAGGGGTAGAAAAAAAATCTTACCAAACACTGTTGGTCCTGTGTATTTACTGATTTCGTTCCCATGGATTAACCAATTGTGGACTGAAAATGTAGTTAGGTGTCTGATGGTGGCACCTACACTGAACATGTAGGGACTTTGGTCATTTTCCCTTAAACATTAGAGTGAAACGACTATTCACATTCATTTATATCATTTACATTGTATTAGGCATTATAAGTAATCTGGAGATGCTTTGAAGGAAGGATGTGGGGGGAATTATGTAAATACTGTGCCATTTTATATAAGGAACTTGAGCATCTGCGATTTCAGTATCCATGGGGGCTCCTGGAACCAATCCCTCACAGACATGGAGGAGGAATGACTGCATTTGATCTCCTGATAATTTCTAAAACAAGTGGCATTTTAACTGTTGGGAGATCAGTAGCTGATATAGTGAGTCTTATATTTTATGGGGCCATACTTCAAAAGCTACTTCCTCCCTGACTCTAATCAACTGCAGTACCTGTAACTGGGTGTTTAAGTCCTAGATAAGCTGAAAACATGTTTGAGGAAGACACCAGGTTGTGCTGTGGTTCCAAGAGCCAGACTTCTCTTCCACCCTGTGGTCAATTTCTCTTTTTCCCTCCTTCTCATCATGGCTGCAGAGCTCCAGGTCCACCTTTCACTGCAGACTCACGTCTTGGTACAAGGGACAGCATGGCCAAGCGGGGTTCCCTCCCCGAAGTAACTAAGGATTCCCAGGGAGCAGCTGGATCTTGTTGGAAGGTGAGGCTTCTGGGACGGACTTTTTTTCCTGATGCAAAATGTTAAATGATGAGATCAATGGTATTGATCCACTTGCCTTTTCTACTTTTCTTCCTGTAGGACTCTAGAGGGAAACAGTTTTAACAGGTCTTAATAAATATTTTTGATGAGAATCCGGTGCTAAAGTAGAACTGCTAAAAGCCCTCAATGGAGAGCCTTGGGTGTCGGTGGGACCAGGCTGAGTCCCTGCTGTCCAGGAGACAGAGCTGTCCCCATGCAAATGACACAAGCCTTGAGATTTGACGAATCTTCTGTCTCCTTCTCCGACTCCTCTGACACTCGCTTTGAGGAAGGTTGTAAATGCAAGAGAGATTGTAGTATAATTCCTCAGACTGGCATTTCTGCCCCCTAGTCACCATTCGATTATCTTCCAAATTGCTGTGTTTCAGAGAGATAAAGATTTTTTATGGCTTGCTGACTTGAAACAACCACAAGAGCCAGCGAAGAGATGGCTAAGCGGCCATGCATAGTAATTCCATTGGTAAATGACAAAATCTTTGTTTGTATGACATTTCCAAAATTACTACAGAAGATGAATCTAAAACACAAAATGTCACATTTGGCATGCAAAACTATCACAATGTATTTCAGTATAAAATTCATAGAGGCGTTTAATTTAGAGTGTGTTTAATAACTCCGTCTGCCTGCATCAGTAATCCTGCCTTGAGGTTTGAAAAGATTGTCTTATTTATTCACATGGTGTTAATTTTTAAAATATTTTTGGAAACCCAAGTATTAAGGTTAAGTCTTTGTTGTTAATTAAGACTTTCTAATTAAAGCAAAAATAATTGTTATTCCTATTAGTTTTTAAGTATGACTTCTATGAGAAAACAAAAGAAGTTGAACAACTTTCACTGTTTATTTAAATGCAATTCAATTCCAGCAGCATACTCTCTATATGGAAATATATTTTATCTCTTCAAATAAAGTCTAGACAGGATTAAAGGGTACTTACTGTTGACTACAGAGTAACTGGTGATATTACTAACTTGAATGGCCAAGAGAATAACTTGCTTCCAAACCTGACATTATTAGTTTTTTTTTTTTTTTTTTTTTATTAAAGCACAACAAACCAGAGAATTCTTTGAGGTCAAATTATTCCAAAAATGATTAGGGACTTGTGAATACACAGCATGACTTAATGACATTTAAGCGATTATTAATAATCCCAGTTTGATATTTACTTAATCTGAAACAATAGTTCCTTAAAAATCATGAGTTTGTATACAGTTTTGGGCACAGATTAAAAATGATAGTGGTCTGCTCTCAGCTGTGGGTGAACAATGGAAATCCAAACATGCTGTAAAATATTAAATCGTGTCCCTCAGTCACATGCAATTTGTGCAGAGTTTTAGGGTAAAGCGAGTGCACGTGCCATTTCTCCTTTTCCTTCTGGACTGCCTTGGCAGCCTCGGGGCAAGCTGACCTGGTGTTGAAAGTGCAGAGTCCTCCATCGGGTGAGGTGTTGGTCTGACCTGTTCCGCACTTTGCTTATCCTGTGGCATTACGATCTGTGATTAGTGCTGCAAGCCAGGGGTGTCACCTTTCGGGTTCCTAGTTTGAAGCTTGCTGCCCAGGTTCACCCATCCCCAATTTCTTAGAAGGCATGCTGTGAGGGTTTTAGAAGTGTTGGTTTCCTGTTAATTCTATCTTATTATAATAGGTGAATGGCTTCTGATGTCACAGATCATTAACATACCATGCTTAAAAACTGGCTAAACTTTCCCTCCCACCCTCAGCAATTTTGCCTTTTGACCTCTTAATTATACATTGTGCCTCCTCGCCTGTTATCATTGCTAATACCTGACAATTACAGGTTGAGTAAAAATAATTGTCTACTTTTTCCCCCCTGAGAAGCCCATTGTTGCTAATTGTGTGGTTTTACCCAGTTCCTGTGTAATTCAAGAACTCCGCCTTTTATGTAGGTGCAGCGGTCTCAGGCACCTCAGCCTCTGCAAATACAGATCAAATGCATCAGGGGTCTCAAGGACAAGGCTCCACAAGGCTCTTACCTCCTCAAAGTGTCCCTGCTTGGCCGTCCAGGGGGCTGTGTCTTGCAGTGGTGGTCGACAGAGCAGCTGAAGACCAGAACACGCACACTCAGGCATAATGGAAACTTTTATGACGTGGGGCTGTATTTCCACGAAAGCCTTCACGTGGTAAGCTGACCTTCTGTGGACACGTGGCCCCTTCTTTGTAGTTAGCTTCCTGTTCTTTCTCTCTATCCATGTTTCATGACTGTCTGTGTAGCTTTAGATAGTGAACTTTGTGTAAAAAAGAGTAAACATTCTCTCGTGCGTGCATGCATTCATTCAGCAAGTGTCTAATAAGCACTCACCATATGCCAAGCACATTTACAGACCATCCTCAGACACCTTAGATCCACTTAAAGTGGAAATGCCATTCTTATTGATCAAGAACATATGGTGTGGATTTTTAAAAATCTAGTTCTTCCCCTTTTCAGGATTTGCAAATGGAGAGCTCGCTGCTGTGCTCATGGTGTATATGATATGTGGACTTGGGTGAAGGCAATCAGGGCTACTGATTTTAGTTGACAACCAGGTTTTGGGTAGGAGAGACACTGGGGGGATTGTATAGAAAATAAGTGATGGATGTGAGGGGGCATGCATTGACCCAGAAGAGAGTTCTGGAGGAGGCAGTGCTGGGAGAGGAAGCGGTGGGTAAGACTATGGGGTGTTCCTGGATGCAGAGTGGGAGTCAGGAACTTCTTTCCTTGGAAGCAGGGAAGGAAAGCTCAACCCTGTCTGGGGGTCTGTGATGGACAGATGGTGTCTCACAGGGACCTCCACCCCAAGAGACAAGAAAGAAAGGAGGCTGGGGAAGTTCCAGAACTCTCCTCTCATGCCAGTGCATTGGGTGCTGGGCATGGACACAAATAGAGAATTTCCTTTTACACTCTTGACTTGAATTACTAAAAATAAAATAAAGACTGAGTATAGATATCACAGGATGATATGTAAGAAGAAAATAATTTTTCTCTAAACTAGAACTGTGCTTTCCTTTTCCATTTTCCATCATATCTTTTTTAAAAATTAATTTTATTATATGACATTTAATTAAGGGTGGTTATATATTTCTCATAGGAATATATTCTTCTGATAGTGTATTATATTTATTCTGGCTTTGGAATGACCAATTAAAAAGTAAGTGGAAAAATGTGGCTGTAAAAATGAGCCATTTTGTAATATAGATTTATAAATGACAAACCTAACATAATATTGTTTACCTCTAATATCTAAGAAGAAAACAGATTTTTGACCTTAACTTTTTACCACCTTTACTTTTTAGGTATCTAAGACCCTTGAGGACACTGGCTCTTTTCTTTTTTTTCTCTTCTTTTCTTTTGTTTTTCTTACTAAGCAACAACTCTAAGTGAATAGTGAAAATGGAAAAAAAGTTGTGTCAATAAAATAAGTACAGATTTCCAAATGGTCACTCTGTCATTAACCTCTATCAACTCTGAAGTTGATAGAGGTTAAAAAAAAACCCTCAAAAATCCAACAAAACAAATAAATGCTGAAGATAGCCAATTGAGTAAGTGGATTTTTAGTGAACGTCAGGGCTTAGCTCTAAGCCGGATCCATTACCAGACTCAGACGTGGTTTGGGGGACTGACAGGTGGTGGAGGGAAGACCAGGAGGCTCTTTGAAGCAGGGACTTCAGAAGAATCCATTTTCAGGAAGAGTTTACTGGAAAGGGGGCATTCACCCAAGCACCAGCCAAGCCTCAGTTGGCTCATTTGTGAAATGGGTGGAATGATGTCTCCTACCAAAGGCCTCTGAGAAATTCCTGGGCCAAAGCTTGTGGAGATACATAGCGAGAATTCAAACTCTTATTTTATTATTATTGTTGTAATTATGCTCTCTCTTTGATAGTGAAGCCCATAAAGTTTTACCCACTGGACTATTCTTTTAATTAATATGATAAATGCTTATATTTCAGATAGCATTCAAATTAACCTTTGGTTGAGAACAATGTAGGTTAACAATTTCTTTTCTTCAATAAGTGATCCCAAAGGCCTTGTTAAGAAGCATGGGGTACATGTGCGGGTGTTAGTCTAGGTTGGTTATGGAGACGACGGTTCCCTTGGGAAGCCAGTGATGGCTAGAAGCAGAATTTGAGGACAGGTACAAAGAGCCTCTGCGCAGTTCATCCCAGAGCTGAGGTCTTGATTCTCACCAGTTACTGGGGAGAAATTTCAGGAATGTGGTGGTAACTAAGAACTTAGTTAATCATTAAAAAGGATGCCATCAGCATCTAAGGGAAAAATTACATTCTTTTGGGTACATTTTGATTAAGCACCCCAATTTTTCAAGCATGAACTTAGGTTACAAAAAATATCATGCAAAGAGCTTGCTTTTTAGAGCCATCTTTTACATAAATGTTTATACTGAAAAGCCAGATGAGGTACTTTTATTATTGCTATTTATTTAGGTGCTTGTCACCCCTAGGACTCTTCTTAAAATGTGAACTCTGAGAGCAGGAGCCACATCTATTGACATCTTTGCTTTGTTGAAGATACTCCATGAGCTGTTGAATGATCGGAGAGTGCCGTGGTGTGGATCTTCAGGGATCCATGCATGGCAGGCTTGATCCCCAGAGTGGTGCTATTGGAAGGCGGTTGAATGTTATTATGGGGAGCGTAGTGGGAGATCCTTAAGTCACTGGAGGTATGACCTTGAAGGGGATTGTGGGAACTGGTCAATTTCTTTTGCTTCCTGATTCGTGAAGGGAGTGGTTCTGCTCTACTCTGCATTCCCACCCTGGTGTACTGCTTCATCAGAGGCCCAAGGCAAAGGACACTTGCAAAGTTGGAGTGGAACCTCCAAACCATGAGCCAAAATAAACCTTTGCTCTTCATAAGTTAATTACGTCTGGTGTTTTGTTATAGTGATAGAAAGCTGACCAATCACTGGGCATGCTCTAAATACAATGCCATTAGGGACTGGAGAATAAAGAGCTCTATCAAGGATACCTTCAGGGAGAGGTGCAGAATTCCTAGGAGACTGAGGTTGCAAAAATGTTTACGGTGTTAAAAACAGTACATAGGGATGAACCAAAGCTGGCAATTGCTGCAACAAGAAATTCATTTCCCCTTCCTACCAAACAGAACAAAAAGTATCTTGGAACAGTTGAAATAACAGCCCCAAATTTTCTTCATGTGTATCAGAAATAAACAAACAAATAAATAAGCAACCACCTCCTGCTATAGTCAGAGAAAATTTACTATTGAGCATTCTGACAAAATGTACCTGAATTATATCCATCCCTTGGTATCACCTAGCAAATTCCTGGATCTCCAAAGAAGTACTCCAGGCTATTTCACATGCACTGTATGTAGGAAAAGCACAAAATTCAGGTCAAAAATAAAAACACAAAAAAGCACCAAAACATCCAGAATTTGACAGGAAAGAGAAGTCATCAGAGGCTTTTTGCTTTCAGAATAAAAATGCTGTTGCTCCAACTCCTGTTCATTCCACTGGGCTCTACCCACCAACATCGAGTGTTTTCACTAACCACACAATTGTGCCTGCCAGTCACTCTGCTGGCAGTTGGTGGGAGACTGACAGTTCAAACAGCAAGTTTTCAAGCAATTTTGTAACAACAAAAGTACACTCAGGAAAAACAAATATGTGCATTGTGTATATAATTAATATAGGGATAATTAAGATACTTGTTTCACTGAATTTAAAATATAAGTCAGAGACAGGTCCATCTCTCTTTTCACCTCATGAGTGAGAGACATGGTCTTCCAAGGTCATTGGGGAGTGCAAAGCATTGTACGCATAGTAACTGGAGAATGATGACCATCCAATCTGTGCAAAGCTGGAGAACTGAAGTGGCATTACCCAAATGAAAGGGCACATCCTAATTACAGGGAAGTGCTAGGTCTGAGGAGGTCACCTTGATAATGGACCTTGGGATGATGAGGTCTATTGACATCATCAGGGGTGGCTTATCTTAGGCATCGGGCTGGGCCAGGGGGCAAACACTTGAAGGCGAAGTGAAAGGGCAGCTGACAGGTGTTTGCAAAGGCTCTCCAGGGTGCAGCAGCAGCTCTATGGGCAGGCTCTAAGATGTGCCACTTTTGGATACTGTTGCTTGGGTCTTGGCCCCAGTGATTCCACATTTTAGCATGGGTCCTCCTGTATTGAGAAACAGAGATGATCAGATGTAATGAATTAACTGACAAACTTGAGGCTCAGTCCCCTCGTGGAACATGGTGTAATACCAGCTCCTTTATTTCAGTTACTGACCATAAGAATCATATTAAATCGAATTCATTTATGGGCTCTCAGCTTAGGCCCTTTCACGTTGAATATGTTGCTTGAAAGATTTTGAAGAACTCCTTGGTAGAGATGTTTGGAATCTATTGTCTTCTGACCTTTATTGGGGAAACATTTCAAATAGAAAAACATTGCCTTCTGATAGTATTTATTAATAACCAATAGGTTTAAATCTTTGGGAAGAAATAAGCCAGTGATCAAACTTTTTTATTTAGATTTTGACAAAGTTAAATGTTCAGGTTATTTTAGTCCATCATTCTGCCAGAATCAGGGGTTAAAAGAAATATTTTACTCTCAAATTTTGTTCTATAAACACCTGTAAATTTCTGATAAGATAGGAGCTAAAGGCTTTTAGATGCCTAAACTCTCAAAAATGAAAGGAATCTCATTGGGTACCAGAAATGAAGAGGAAATTGAAACCTAGAGGGAGCCATGGTAACTTGGGGCTGTGACTTCCTAGGAGGGGGGAAATCAGGATTATCAATCTTGCCAATCTAAAGAATTGAATCTTAATGACCAGTCAGGAGATGAGCCCCTGGGTTCATTAGATTTGGAGTGTTGAAAGAGAGTTTCTTGCATAAATTTAGGATATTCAAAATGAGTCCAAAGGGGATAAGGTAGATAAATATCTGCCCATTACACAGATAAAAATCTCCACTAGATAAATAAAATCAAGAAACATGATTTTCTCTAAATTCTTTTAGAATTGTATTTCTCTTGATAATCTTTAATAGAATACCTGTAATGGAAAAAAATGTAGTTGAAATTAAATATTCAAACAATCTATAATATGTAAGATTAGAACCTCTGGACAGAAAACTGATAATCTGGAAGCCAAATCAGAAGCCATTTTCTAGAGGGCAGTAGTAAAAGACAAAGAAATGGACAAAGTGAAGAAATCTGAAAATACATAGAAGAGAAACTTCTTACACCAATCTTGTGCAATTTCCAGAAGGAAAGAATGAGGGAAGATGTTACAAGAAGGAAAAATCACTATTAATTCCCCAGTCTCATTGGAAGACATGGACACTCAGATTAAGCAAACAGGAATCTGAGCAGGACCAAGTAAAGTCCACAAGGAGACATTATAGTGAAACCACAGAGATGGAGGACTCAAAATGATTGAACAATGTAGTTGAAATGCTGAGAGAGAAAGAACACTCACCTGACTTACTCCCCAAGCACTGGTGCAGAGTTGTTGCAAATGAAAAGAAACACTTTTGTGGAAGAATGCTCTGTGAATATCCTAGGGCTGCCAGGAGACGGTACTGCAAACTCAGTGGCTTAAAACCATAGAATGCATGGTCTCACGTTCCCAAGGCCCGAAGTCAAACCAAAAGGCAGGCTGCACTGGGCCCCTCTGGAGTTGCTAAGGTTCTATGCATTTCTCGTGGATTCTGGTAGCCCAGGATTCCTCTTGGCTCATAGATGCCGCTCCAATCCCACGTCCACATGATGTTTTCCCTGTGTGTCTTCACATCATCTGCCCTCTGTGGTTGTGTGTCCCTCTGTCCAGATTTCCCTTTT
Organism: Glaucomys volans; assembly: GCA_020662805.1. Classification (NCBI taxonomy): domain Eukaryota; kingdom Metazoa; phylum Chordata; class Mammalia; order Rodentia; family Sciuridae; genus Glaucomys; species Glaucomys volans. The sequence goes on from JAJEJO010001233.1 coordinate 273,774, forward strand.
TTATAAGGACACTTGTCATTGTTGGGTTATGGCCCACTCTAACCTCATTCTATTTTCGTTAAATCCAAAGGGTCACATGGTGAGGTACTACGGGTTGGAGTTTCAAAATATCTTCTTCTGAGGGACATAATTCAAGGCATAATAATTGAATTGCTAAGAGTGGTGCATGCCTGTAATCCCAGTTCCTCAGGTGGCTAGGCAGGGGGATTGCAAGTTTAAGGCAACTTAGTAAGAGAGACCATGGCTCAAAACAAAAAATAGAGAGGGCTGGGAATGTAGCTCAGTGGTAAAGCAACCCTGGGTCCCATCCCCAACAAACCAACAAAAGGCCCAGCTGATATAGGAAATCTTTCAAGAATAAGGAAGAATTTAAGAACTAACGACATCTTTGTATTTTACTTTTTTTTTGAAATCTTTAAATGTTTTATTATTCTAGAAAGGAATATCAGACAATATGCCTTTTCTATTCAATTTTAATAAAATATTAGGCAATTTAAAGGATTTGAATAGCAAAAGAAAGAATAAATGATCATATAATTTATATAATTAAATGGCTATTTCCTCAACTAATTAGCTCAATGAAAACTCAGATTTAAAGCCAAAGGTTGCAACTAAGCCATCTTCCCTTTTCACAAGACATATCTACCCCAGTTTGCAAACAAGTGCCATAAGTCATTTGTGTGTGTGTTTTTAGTCCCACTTATTAATAATTAGGATGAAAAGTTACAGAAAGGATTAAATTACAAAAATATTGAAGGGAAATTGCACAGAGCCTTTGGAAGTTTGCTGAAAGATTTTACTCTTCTTTTAATATGTTAACAGGGATAAAGAAATACAGAATTTTTAGGCCCGTGTAGAAGATTGAAAGAGAAAAATGTGTTACATTTTCAGCAATATAAAGTGAGATACAAATTAAGACTTGTGACTGCAATTTCCTAATCACCAATTATCTTGCATTATCATCCTCTTGGAAATACATTTTGAAATATCACTATTGAATTCTGGCAATGGTACCCGAGCTGAAAGAAACTTGTGTTGATTATTAGCCAGCACTGCTATGCTTGCGGTTCTCATTTTCATTGGGTAAGGGGTTTGGCCAACTTAGAAAAAGGATACAAATAATAGGTTAAAGAAGCAAAACCAGCAAAATTCAGGCAAAGAACATTGATTGATGAATTTTAAAAAATTCTTAAAGGTCATGTACTCAAGTTTGGCTAAGCCTCAGGCAGATCTAATGAACATGACCAGACCCCTCTGTGTGGAGCAGGTAACCCATGCTGACTCTGAATTTGCTGACATTACAGGGTTATTATTTCTGGAAGGATGTAGCATTCTGGAACAATTTCTCTAATGATTCCATTAAGACCGTGGTTTCCTTCGATTTAGGGTTACATATTTCGCTTTTCACATCGCTCCACATCAAGAAGAAAATGAAACCAGGTCTGAGATTGCATGTCTGTGTCAGCCAAGGGGGTGGGGGAGGATTGCACTTGAATTTGGCAATACTTAACCCCTTTTTATTTGATAAGTACATCTGTTTTTTGAATCATGTGAACCAGTCTGAAGGCAAAAAAGATCATGGTCATCTTGAGGACTCCCTAGGAAATAAGCAGATGGCATCAAACGGGCACTATTTCAGAGCAAAGAAGTTAGAGGACTAGGGACTGAGAACAGCATGTGAGGACCTGGGCTTTCAGGGGACAGATCCACAGAGAGCGGGCATCTGTTCATCCCTTGCCCTCAGAAGATCTCCTTTCTGATTATTCCAAACAGGGGAATACAATACATTTCAGTTGCTAAGGAAATCTTTCGGAAATGCTGTCAGGGAAAGTTTCTGCTTATATATTTAAATATAAATTAAAAGAATTGGGGGCCAGATGGGGGGAGGGGAGGGTGTGCTCTACAACCTGTTTAGAATCCTGGTTCCCAAACCTGCCTAAGTGATGTGACTTGGAGCAGTTGCGCAGTCTCCCCGTGGTCTGTCATCTCAACTATAAAAGTCATGACAGGAAGCCCTGTCTCACTGATATCGTCATGCCACCAACCCAGCATGATTAGGAGTTAGGGTTTTAGTCCCACTGACATGCTAAAGGAGTAACACCATTTTTAACTGAAGCTAAAGCAGCTCTAAAATGCAAACAAAACCTAAATATATACCTTAACTGAAGTTTTGGTTAGCTTAAATATTTAATTCTTTCCTTTTATAACATATCCATGATAATATTGTTTGAAAGGATAAATGAGTAACTGTGAACCACGCTTTTATTTTTGTACTTAAATCCTTAAGGAGTAGCTTCTTACAGGTATTTTGCATTATGACATTATTATGATAATTATGACATTAAATCTCAAAAGAAACATATGGGGTTGACATTGATAGTTCTGTTTTACCAATGAGAAACTGAATTTTGGAAAAATAATGCAAATTATTCAAAATTATATAGCTTATTAGAGTAATGTTGGTAATGAAACCTGTTATGGTTTGGATGTGAGGTGTCCCCCAAAAGCTCCCCTGTGAAACAGTGCAAGAAGGGGCAGAGGGGAAATGATTGGGTTGTGAGAGTCTTAACTCAATCAGTGAATTAATCCCCTGAAAGGGACTGACTGATTGGTAACTGAAGTGGTGGGTGTGACTGGAGGAGGTGGGAATTGGGGCATGGCCTTGGGGTATTTATTTGTATCTGGTCAGTGGAGACCTCTCTCTCTGCTGCCTGATCACTATGTGAGCTGCTTCCCTCTGCCACACTCTTCCACCATGATGTTCTGCCTCATCTTGAGCCCACAGGAATGGATCTAGCCTTCTATGGACTAAGACCTCTGAAACTGTGAACCCTCAGATAAACTTTTCCTCTTCTACACTTGTGCTGGTTGGGTCCTTTAGTTTCAGCAGAGGAAAAGCTAAACAAAGAAAATGAAATACTCTCAAGAGCCACATCTTGGTATCAGTAATTTCTAATTATCTGGTGAAAAAGAAACAACTGATTTAGAGATGTTATTTTAATGTGACTTATAAATTGGCATTTAATAAAAATACCAGCATTTTGATTTTACTACTTCATATTTATTTGATTTCTTCCTCCTTTTTAGAAAATTAATATTTTGTAAACATTTTATAAGAAATGAGTTCATATACTTTATTTCCCTGAGCCATGAGCAACTCAACAACATTCTCAAGTGGAAAGATAAATGGAAGCCTTCTAGAACCCTTCAGAGAATTTCTGTAATGCTTGGGCATACCCAGGGACCTCCCAAAATGTACCTGTTTCATATCATGTCAACTGTGAACTTGAATTTTGTAAAGCAAGAATTGCTCCAAATGATTTTTTTTTGTATTTCCAAGTGAAAATGGAACTGTATTCATCATTCTGTTATGGTAGAAATGCAAAAACTCTTTATTAAGAAAATCAGAGAAGTAAAAATATCTATACTGTCAACAGCATGTATTCCTATTCTGCAACTTCATTCCCTTCCTGTTCTTGGTCATGGGTATCTAACCTGGGTAGGTTATTTATCCACTATGGGTCTTAGTTCAGACTGCGATGATAAGATACCATAGAATGAATGACTTAAACAGTAGACACTTCTTGCAGCACTAGAGACTAAGAAATGCAAGATTAAGGTGCTGGCAGATTAATTTCTCAGGTGAAAATCATTTTCCTGACTTGCCCATGCTTCCCATCCCACTCTATGCTCACATGGCCTTACCGTGGCACATGGAGGATAACTAAAATCTGTCTTCCTCTTCTGAAGGCACTAGCCCAATCACGAAGTCCCTCCTCATTGCCTCATCTGAACCTAAGTACCTCCCAGGGGCCTCACTCTGAATCCACTGCATTGGGAGTTAGGGCTTCAACACATGAATTTGGGGATTGTGCAAGCTTTTATCTCACTGCACTATGCAAATGAGGGTGAGAATTAATAAGCAAATAATTAGGTTAAGAATATAGATAGAACAGTCAATAAAAATATGAAAACTCGACAAGTAGCATTCTTGAATTCACACCAGCTTGCTTGAGCTATTGGAAATCTTTCACACTTGGTGTTAATTCACATGGAAGTTGCCGGGTTAGTCAAAGGTTATTGCAATGTACATGGCCAAACAGATTAATTTTATTTGTATTACATAATGTGTTTTGCATATTTTTATTCATTCATTGAGTTGCCAGTAATCCACTGGGGTAGACTAGAGACAACTCTAAAATCTTTGCTACTCCTCCTGCTGAAGGGTGAGGTCTGTGCTTCCTCCTCTGGAATCTGAAGGGTCTCTATGACTATTTGACCAATAGAACATGATGGAAATGATGCTGCACCAGCTTCTGAGTTCAAGTTCAGGTTTTAAAGGTCTGACAAATTCCATTTCCTGTCTTGCTGCAAACCTTACTCTGTAAAAAAATCCAACTATCCTGCTGGAAAGACCAGAAGGTGAGGCCCTGGGACTACAGGACAAGGACGAGGCCTATAGTTGGCTAAGCTGTCTATCTGTCCTTTCAAAGGAGCCGGCACGTGGGAGAAGACATGTTGGACCCTCTGTTTCAGATCAGCCATGAGTGGAACAGCGGCACCAACTGGCCCCGGCTGATGCCGCATGGATAGGTGGTCATGGCTGAGCTGCGCCTGGATTCCTGATCTGCTTAGTTGGGAAATTTACTAAGCATGGTGTTTCAAGCCACTAAATTTCTAAGTAGTATTTTTTTACAGCAATAAATAGATGAAGGACTTATTTAGCCCCTTCGGTACCAAGTAGTATATTGAGTGCTGAAGAAACAGAATCAGGGCCGTCTCTTTAATGTGCTCATGACCTTGGTAGTTTCTGCTAATTAAACCTTGCAATTGAAAGAAAAATTAAAAATCCACTTATTTCTTAAGTTGGTTTCAAAAAGTCAGAGGTCAGATGTTTTCTCTGATATGTGGAAGCAAATCTAAAATAAGGGGAAGGTGGGAGAAAGAAAGAGAAAGGGAAAAAAAGGAGAGAAGGAATTCCATCAAAATAGAGGAAAGATCAGTAGAGTAAGGAAGGGGATTAACAGGGAGGAAGGAGGGAGGGATAGGAAGGGGGAAAACAGTGGATCTGAGCACTCAAATGCACATAGGGAATATGGTGCAGTGAATCTCACCATCACCTAAAACCACATACAGTAATTTAAAAACAAAACAATGAATAAATTGCAGAAAGATCAGTACAGTAGAGGGAGGGGAGCCTGGTGCGGAGGGAGAGGGAGGTGTGGGGGACTGAATTAGAGCAAATCATATTCCATGCTTTTGTGATTATGTCAGAATGTATCTTAATATTCCATATAACCAAAAAAGAAGCAATGAAAATATGAAATATTTGTAAAAATATTTTACAGTAAAAAAAAATCAGTTTATTTCTATATTCAGCTTTGTATCATTCAAAAGGCAGCTGGGTTTCGAGTGAAATGACATCCTTTAGCTATGCTTTGTGCACGTAAAACGTTAGATGTGAGAGACGGAAGTGGATCGATAGGGATTGTTGTGGATTGAACTGTGCCACTCCAGAACTCCCATGTTGAAATCTTAACCCTCAGGAGCTCAGAATGTAGCATTATTTAAAGGCAGGGTCTTTAAAGAGATAATTAAAATAAAGATACTGAGCCTTAATCCAATAGGACCAGTGTTCTTATAGAAAAGAGATTAGGACAGAGACAACAGAAAAGATCATGTCAAGACACAGGGAAGAGATGACCACCTCCCAGCCAAGGAGCAAGGCCTCATTAGACACCAAACCTGGTCAACGCCTTGACTTTGGAGTTCTGGCTTCTAGAGTGAGGAGAAAGTAAATTCCTATTGTTTAAGCCTCCCAGCCTATGGACTTTGATATGGCAGCCTCAGCAACAACACAGGGGCGCATGGAGAATTGGTGACAATGAATTGTTGGTTTTTTTTTTTTTTTTTTCTAGTGGGAAAGGAACAAAAAAAATACGTCACCTTGTTATCAACATGTAATCTGGCGTGATGGAAATGAGCTTCATTTGTGATGGGAGGGAGGTCAGGCTCTTCGCTCCTTTGGTGTAGCCACATTATGGGTAGGAGGTTAGAGGCAATTGTAGGGCACCTCACACACTCCAAAGAAGACCTTGCTGAAACTCACTGTGCTCTTAGACTGCTTCACAGATGTATAGCATTTTAAAAAGTGTAACAACAAGTTAATATTTATCTATTTATTGGGCACTGAGGATTGAACCCAGGGGCACTCAACCACTGAGCCACATCCCCAGCCCTATTTTGTAATTCATTTAGAGACAGGGTTTCACTGAGTTGCTTAGTGCCTTGCCATTGCTGAGGCTGGTTTTGAACTCACAGTCCTCCTGCCTCAGCCTCCTGAGCCACTAGGATTACAGGCATGCACCACTGGGCCTGGCCCAGTTGATATTTATATATCAGTGTGGCAAGGTTATCACTATTATAGTAGAAGGTGGGCGCCATTTTTGTTTCACTGGAGGGAAATCCAATATGAATAAAATAGCAACTTTTCAAAGATGACATTTAATCCATGCATGTAAATCAAACTGAGAATCTATTATTCATTATTAAAAGAGTGGCATATTTTTATTACATTGAGAATGAAACACAAATACTGTGAAAAATTTAGTGCCTTTTCTGGAAATTTTAAGACACTCATCATGAAGTCATCTCACTGGTACTGGCTCTCATTTTAAAATATAGCCATGAAATTAATAAGTTTGAAGTTTTATGCCTGAAAAAAGGATGCTCAGTTTAAATGAAATAGGCAAATTTATTTTTTATTTAAGGCTTCCTAAATACTTAAGATGGTAAAGTACTTCAGTAGTGCTCTGATTCCAATATGTATATGAAGAATATAGTTCATATTCTTGTCATTATTAGTCATGGCACAATGTTCTTCCCTGAAGTGCTTTTTGAAAACTGCATATATCAGAAACTGATTAAAATGACCTAAAGTATTAATTCTTAAAATATGATGAACCCAACATTCTGCAAGAGGTTATTTTCTGTGTGACATTTAATATCTAAGAATTGAAATGATTTTAATAACTTGTAGGAAGGAGTGGTCTTAGGAAATCTAAAGTCTGAGCATGATTGCTTTTATTGATTATTGGCTATTACGATTAATAATGGAGAGCCCTAGAATATATTATATTGTGCAGCTTTAGAAAGTTCTCCATTATATTCATTGGAGAAAGGCCCTGTTTTTTGTTTTTGCAAAGGTCACTTCTGCTGGATAAGGGAATCCCCAGACTTGTTAGAACTTGGGTGGCAACTGGCTCGTCCTGAATGGCTTGGGTGCTGGCAGTCATCGGGTTCTCTCTTCTCTGCAGTGGTCTCTCCTAACTCATTTCCACTGCCACCACACATGGGTCCCTCCAGTCAACTTAAGGACATTCTCTTCCCTTTGACCCTTCATCTCCACCAAAATAAACAAAAACTTCACCTGAAAGAGGCTTAACAGAATCTTGGATCTCCTAGCATTCACCACTTCAGGAAAATTATTTAAACTCCCTGGTCCCGGTGCCCCCCCATCTCAAAAATGGGAATCTAGTCCCAATTCATAGGGATTTTATGAGACTTAAATGTGATATAGTAAGTACTTACCATAGTGGTTTGCAAGCAGGTCGTAACTGGTGGTTATCATGATTTTTTATTGTTACAATAATCCTATGTGTACAATGTAGTTTGCTTCTTTGTTAGTCTAGTTTTCTTGAGTCCTTCAAAACATTCCTTTAAGAAGTCTTAGTAAATCCTTTCTTGGCCATCTTCTAAGAAAACTCAGTTGACAATACTTTGAAGCTATTTTGCCTCCACTCCTTGCTACTGGTGATGCAAGGTGTTCTGAGGTCATCAGTGCAGAAAGTTGCTTTCACTTACTTCTTAGTCAGCTTGCTGTTACTATAACAAATACCTGATACTTATATCCTTATAAAAATGAAAGGTATGTTGGACTCACAGTCTTAGATGCTTCAGTCCCTGATCAGATGGAATCTTCCTCCTCTCACCTGTTGCTTTGAGCCTGTGGTGAGACCACCCATGGCTGGCAAAAGAGAAGAAGAGATAGAAGTTCCAGAATACTTTCAAGGGTACCCCCCACAGGGCTCTGATGACTTCCTATTAGGCTCCAACTCTTAAAAGTTTCACATTATCCCAATAGAGTCAAGTTGAGGACCAATCTTAAGTGTCTGGGCCTTTGCGGGCTATCACAGTTCTAGACCATAGCACACTCTATTACTTTATTTTTGGAGAGAGGGAGTGTAGCAATCCTTAGTTAACTACAGTGTGTCAGTTACATCTTGATGCACTTAATATACACTATCAATGCAGATTTCATTCAATCTAATCCATTGTTAAAAATGTTTTAAGATGAGAAAAATTGAGGATTTAGATAAGGACTTGTCAAGATGTTTGAAACTGAGATTCAAAACTAGATGTGGGTTCCACAGTCCAAGCACTAAGGTTCACAACTGAAAGGAAGCAGAAAAAAAGTATTGGTTTTCCATGATGGTGAAATTCCCACCAATTCTTATAATATATATTCATACTTTTACCAGAATTGCTTCTATTTCAAAAGCCAAATCTCTCTTCTTTTAGACTCTCCCTGAAAGAACAGGCACTTTATTATGTGGTAAAACCAATGAACATTTATGAAGGAGACTGATGATTAGCAGGTGATCACTTAATATTGGGCAGCACCAGAGTGTAGGCTTCCTAAAGGAAGGTACTTTGGATTTGTATTAGTCAGGATTTCCTAGAGGAACTAAACCAAGAGAATATATGCACAGCTATAGAAAGGGATTTATTTGATAGACTTACAAGATCAGAGGTTGGCTGGTTCCACAAATGACCATCTACAGTCTGGAGATCTGCAGGGTGGAATGAGTAACTACTCAGTCCAAGAAGCTAAGAGTCTCAGAACAAGAGAGAGGTTCATGGTGCACCCCAGTCTGAGGCTGAAGGTCTGGAAGCCCCTTGAGAGTCACTGGTGTGAGTCAACTTTGAAAGACTGAGAAGCTGGAGTCTGATGTGCAAGGAGATGGCAGCAGCAAAAAAGATACCAGCTCAGGAAGAATGGAGCTTCTTCCTTCTTCCATTTTATGTTCCATTTGGACCTCAGATTGGTGGACAGTGCACCCACATTCAGGTCAGGTCTTCCCCTTCAGTTGGCTAGGTCACATGTCAATCATCTATGGAAACACCCTCTCAGACACACCCAGAAAAGCGAGGTACCAATTTTCTTGGTGCCTCAATTCAGTGATAACCAAAATTAGCTGTCACAGGTACATTCACTGGTGTGTTGTTAGTACTTAGAAATGTGACTGCCTTGATAAATATTTCTTAAAATTAATGAACAAATTTAAGAATTCCAAAGATTCAGATCAAGGTTTTCAAATAGACCTTGAAAAAGACTTTTGACTTTTTACTTGGATTTTTATGTATTTATTTATTTTTGGGTCTTGGGAATTAAACCCAGGGCTTTACACATGCTGAGCACAGGCTCAACCACTGCCCAGCCCGACTTGAATAATTTTTTACGCATTTTTGGTGTTTTATTCAGACTCACATCCTTTATTTTATTGGGAATGCTTTCACAATGCCATAAATCCATCTTTGTCCTTTGTGTCTGTTCTCTACATCTGTTCACATCCAATGTATTCAGAGTTAAGAATGCCCTAGTTACAAAATAGTAGTTCTTGTTCACTTGGCATGCAATTCAACAATCAAATCATTTTGAATTCTCCAAAGAGGAGGAACTTGCTTCTATATTTGAACTCACTCACATTCAGAGGGAATATGTTTTAATATTTCGACATCTATACAAAATGCTTTACAATTACTTTTAAGGCATTAATTCTCATATGAACACCCAGTGAAGTCACGAAGGACTGAGTAGGGCAAAGAATTTCTCCAAGGTCACACAGCGTGTTAATTGCAAAGGAAAGACTGGCTATCTTTTCCCATCCGTCTGACTCATGCATATAATAAGCAGTAGTCAATGACTTTGAACTGATGAGGCTCTCAAAGCGTATGATTGTGGCAGGGAAAGGATTTATATTCAAACAAAAATATGTCTAAACTCAAGGACCAATAAAGGTCAAACTAGTAAACTGCGAATCAGATCATATCGGTCCCCTGCTTAATATCTTCCATTGCATTAGAATCTTCATTGCATTAAGAATAAAATCCAGATTCCTTATGGGGTCTCTAAATCTTATGTATCTGGCCTTTATCCCACTTTCTAATTTTATTTCATCCTAGTTTTCTGCTTGTGTATTTCATTGCAGCCTCATTTTCGTTCTCTGAATACACCAAGCTCCTTCTTGCTGCAGGGCCACCAAATTCATTGCTGCTTCCTGCCTAGTAGACTTCTTCCTCAAATCTCAACACAGCAGGTCTCAGAGTAAGAGCTGCTTCCTTAGACATGGGTTTCTTAATATAAGAGCCCCCTCCTCTAATCATTTTCTGGTTCATCACTATTCATTTTCATTATTTCAAAATCAGTTGTGATAGGTTAAGCTTTTCTCTCTATCCATTAGGTCTTATTTACATATTGCTTATCTCCTCCTTACCCATTGATAGCTCAATGAGAACAGAAAGGTGTTTGTTATTCTTTGTTAGTTTAGTGCCCAAAATTGTGCTTAAGTACAAAAATGGATATTTTATAAATGAAGCAGCAAAGCCAGATATGGGTTTTTTTGATAGTCAAATCAACAATTTAGTAGCTAGAGAAATGAGCAAGTCATTTTTTTCCTGAATCTTTTCTTTTTCAATCACCTGTGAAATGAGCTAATGTCAACAGTATAATAAGACTGACATGCAGATCAAAGGTGATGATGTGCATGTCAGAGCTTTGTAAAATACAAATTGCTGCACAGGCATGAACTTCTTTGCTAGATATCTTTGGTGCCTTGTGGGCTGTCCAAAGGGAAAATGTTGATGAGCAATTATTGCCAAAAGTTTTCTCCTTTCCAAATGATATATTTGCATGCTTCTTGTAAAACCATTTGTGGTTAATTTGTTGGTCTTTGATCTAATCAGGCTGCAGATGTTCAAAAATGCCATCTTTTTGTGCATTGAGGCTCATTCACTGGGGTTTGTAAAAGTAATGGGCTGTGCCCAATTTTTCCCCAAAGTGTTCAACTCTCAGGGACAATGAAGGGAAAGATCTATCTTTTGCCTAACAAGGAGAAAAGAAAATTCAACTTTTGCCTTCAGTCCAAAAGAACATAAAGAAGAAAAAAATGGAAGGAAAGAAAATGGAAAAGGAGGAGAGAATCTCAAAACTGAATTTTCTAAATTAAAATATTCAATTAGATTTTTCCATCTCTCTAGAGAGAAATATTCTTAGCTGAACATTTGGGTAGCATGTGAAGAGATGAGTTATGACATATTGAGGCTGAGGCCAGGTAATAGAATTGCAGCATAATGTCATGTACCACTGAGTTCCTCTTTGTTTTAGTCTTGTATGATAGAGAATGGTGGAGAGGTCAGATTGTGTAGCCAGTAATTATTCAAGTATGACTCAGTCAGGTTTTAGACAGAAAGATAAGTGTCCTAATCAGTGCAAGTCAGTTACACATCTGATCAAAGATACACAGTTCTGTGCTGCTTAATTTTGTATCTATAACAGGTAGTAGTTCTCCAAGCAGGAACTAAAGGATCACCCAGTTAAATATCACCTGTGCATGCTAATTAAAATTCAGAGCTCAGCCTTCCTCCAGACTTCCTGACTTAAGCATAGACACGAGGCCTGGAAATCTTTATTTTTTTGGAGCAGGGTATTGAGGATTGAACTCAAGGTCACTCAACCACTGAGCCACATCAGCAGCTCTATTTTGTATTTTATTTAGAGACAGGGTCTCACTGAGTTGCTTAGTGTCTCACTGTTGCTGAGGCTGGCTTTGAACTTGTGACCCTCCTGCCTCAGCCTCCTGAGCTGCTGGGATTACAAGAGTGAGCCACCTCACCTGGCAATCTTCATTTTTAAAAAGCACTCTTGGGTAATTTTTATATGAAATAAATTTTGGGGTCTTGAGGACATAATAGTATGATTGTTGATGTTTCACAATTGACCAAAGGAGTGATGGAGAAGTCATGAAATCACGTGTAGGAACTATGTCTGAGAGATCATAGAAACTCCCTTCACTTAAGGAAGATTTTTATTCACAATTATTTGTAAACTATCTGGTGAATTTTTAGCATTTTGGAGAGAAAGATTCTTGTTCTTTAAGATTCCTGGGTTTTATTAGGGCAAAAGAATTTTTTTTTCTTGGTAAACTCTAGATCTGTTTTGGATTCTTGAACCCAAAGTGACTGATTGAGGAGAGAACACAGTGGATTTAGAGAACTATTTGTAAGGAGCGCCCCGGCTTCTCAGTTTGCATGAGTCATGAGGAGCAGTCAGTAGGATAGAGCAGAATGACACTGAGGTCTTTCACCATGAATCCAAGGTGGGCTCTTCATTTGGCTCTTTCTCTATTCAGGAATCATAGTGTCAATGACTCTGAAGCAGATTAACCAAAATCAAACCCCAGCTCCACCTTCTATATCCGTTTTATGTGACCTTGGACTAAGTCTCTCTTTGCCTCATTTATAAAATGGGACTCATAATCAATCTACTTTGTGGGATTGTTGTGGCCACTGATTAGAGAGGATAAAGTATTTTAAAAGTGCCTTGATTTTAGTAAATAAATGTTAACTGTTGATATGATACTAATATTTAGGATTAAGGAATTAAGCCAGGCGTGGTGGCGCAGGCCTATAATCCCAGCGGCTTGGGAGGCTGAGGCAGGAGGATCGTGAGTTCAAAGCCAGCCTCAGCAAAGGCAAGGCACTAAGCAACTTAGTGAGACCCTGTCTCTAAATAAAATACAAAATAGGGCTGGGGATGTGGCTCAGGGACCAAGTGCCCCTGTGTTCAATCCCCAGTTCCAAAAAAAAAAAAAAGGATTAAGGAATTAAAAAAAAAAGAATTTTCTAAAACAGGGACCTGTAATGTCTTCATTTGACAGAAGAATACCAGTTTTCTAGGGGTGGAAACAGTAAGATTCTCTCTCTCCTATTCAGAAGCCAAGATAGTTATAGCTGCTGTGACCCTCTGTCCTTGATCCCTAAGCCAAGATAAATTTTCAAGAATAATTACTTTATTGTATCCCATAGCAGAGAGACTGGGGATTAGAGCTAATTTGTCTATTTATTTATCTTGGCTGGGCGAATGGAAAAGAAAATAATGCTACTGTAAAACTCTCACTGGATCATCTGGATTACTGTGTGCTGTGGCATCAATTCCCACTCCTCTGTCCTGAGTTGTCTGCCTCCAAAAGAACATTTTGCCATTTCTAATACAAATTAAGTGTATTGATTTGCTTCCTTGAAGACACTATTCAATTTATTTTTCTGTCACCATCACCCCCCTATCCCCGCACTTTATATATAGTGAAAGGATGATCCAAAAACCAGGTATTCACTGGTAAATTGGAATTTATTCTCACATATGTCTGATGTCAAAGCCCCTACTTCTTAACTTCAGGGATATATAGCTTCCCTTTTAAATGAGAGAAGCAATTGAACAGGGCAGGGATGAACAGTTTGGATTGAAGTATCCTATGCACAGATGTGTAGACAGGATATATACACATATATCCAATGCAAACCTCATTTAAGAAGCGTTTTGAAGAATTGCAACCATGGAAAGATCTAAGGGACACCACCATAGACTTCCCATGAGCACCTTAATACTGTCTAATGCTTTGCTTATCTGCTCAAGTGCAGATTACAGGAATATTTGCATGTCCCTATAATATGACTATATGTTTTTTAATGATTCTAGAATTTTATATATTTATTTTTATTGGTGCATAATAATATGGCTGTGTCTTGGTGTCAACAATCACTAGGTCCTTGATCTTGTACACAGTGACTTTGAATCATGGCTATCTTGGTGCAATAATCCTGTTTATAGAATAGTTCAGACCAGACGAGTGAATACAGGGAAAGATGAGCAGATCAGTCAGCATAAGCTTGGTTATCCATAGGAACAAAAGCCAAACAAACTAGCAAACAGACAAAAGTTCCATAGCATCTCAGTGGCTTAACACAACAGGCTCTGTTTTTTCACTCTGTCTCCAGGTCCTCTTCAAGATGGAAGAAACTCCATTCATGCCTATCCTTAAGTCAAAGGCTGGTTAAAGGACTGCCATCTGGAGTGTTGCTTGTCACTGTGGCAAAGGAAAAGACAACTCTGGAGCATTTAGAACCAACAATATACACACTGGCCCATGGGCGAGGCAAGCTATGTGATCCACTCATGGATCATTGGCTGGTTAGTTGAATGGGCCACCCAATGGGCCATTAGTGTGAGTCTACCATATGCTTGGAAAGGGAGGAACTGCAGCTGTTTGGTGAATTAATGACACCACTGACTGCCTAGGAGGGAGTGGAGTTTCCTAACAATTCAGATGGCTCACACATGGACTGGTTTACCTTAAGAACTGGCAAACATTCTCACTGGTGCAGGTTGTAGGTGGACAATGAGCCACTGTCCAGTATCTCACAGAAAAGATATCTATCTGACTGAGCAAGGGACTGAATAGAACACTGTTTCTCAAATTTTGTTATATATAGCATTAGTATCTTTAGTAGATAATCTGTATTCCTTAAAAAATTTTAAATGTCCTTTTGTTGAAGTTACTGAGTATTTGCAGCTCTTTGGTTATTATGGTTAGTATTTGTTATAAATTTTAGGGATTTTTGAGGTTGCCAGAGCATCTTAGTCACTGTTACAAAGCTTGCTAGCCCCACAGCCTGTGTGTGTGTGTGTGTGTCCCGCCAGTAACACTGTCTATATGTCTGTTTGAGGAGCTGTGAATTGGAAATGATAACGTCAGCAGTCTTGTCCAAACTAAAAACAAGATTCGTTGACATATTTCCTGATAGAAAGCCATGAGAAAATAATAGATTGTGTGCAGGCAGGTATTGAGAAAATAATTTTGATGATAATAATTTTAAAATATGTATGTTAATAATGTATTTCATTTGTGTTTAGTAGGAAATAAAACTAGAAAGTTAGATTGTGGTGAGACTCCATTAAGGTTGTAAATGCATTACTAAGGGATTTCAAATTATATGGTAAATATAAGGTTGTAACCTGATGTCATTTATGCAAGAAGTAGTCCACTAAGTGGCAAAGAGTGGAGTTTATAATAAACCAAAGTTTCTAGAAAGCTTTTGTTCAGTCTCAAAAAGGAAAGTAGTTCTATATGACTGAAGTGCAGAGTGAAGAAGTTGGCTGAAGAAATGAAGGTTAGATTTTCCAAACAATATTTTTTATATGAAGTTCAGGATTTTGTGATGAGGAAAGATGGATAATTGAGTAAGGATGTCACTTTATAGTCGATAATGAAGTTTTTTTTATTAGATATCATCAATGAGCCTTTAAAGATTTTCACCTTATCCTTATTTCCGTTAGTTTGACAATGAGATGTCTTTTATTTCATGGTTTATTTTTTTCTGCTTGAGAATTTTCTGATCCTCTTTGTTTTGTGGATTGATGTCTTTTATCAATTTTGGAAAATGTTTAGTCGTTATTTACTCAAAAAAATGTGTATGGGTACCATCATCTTTCCCTTGTCCTGTTAGGACTCCAATTACACGTGTGTTAGATTGCTTATTATTATTCCACAGGTCTTTCATTCTCTGATCTCTTTTTCATTTTTATTCTTTGTGTTCTTGTGCTTCAGTTGGGATAAGTTCTATTGATCTATGTTAAGTTTCATCTATCATTTCTCTATTGTGCTCATTTTTGCTGTTAAGACAATTTAACAATTTTTATCTTTTTAAATGTTTTACGTATCTGTTCTAAAGCAGTTCAAAGTTCTCTCCTGAAATGTCCCAAACTTTTGCTTATATTTTCATCTTTTTTATAATGTTTTATCCTACTTACCATGATTGTTTAAAGTCTTTGTTAATTCCTTTGTCACCTATGGGTCAGTTTCTATTGACTGGTTTTCTTTTGTCTATGTTTCACATTTTCCTGCTACTATAGATGGCTCATAGTTGCCTAACTTATACTAGACATTGTGTATACATCAATTGTAGAGAATGAGGTAGAAAATATTTATCCCCCATCAGGAACTTCATCTCTTTGTTCAAATCAGGAATTGAGCTAAATTGGGGTTGGATGGAAGCTTTAGTTAGTTTGTGTGTATTACTGGTTTCAAAAGCTTTACGTTATCAAAGGTCCATCCTTCTTTTGGACTTGGTATCCAAGCACTATATAATTGAGATTCTGCTCTGTTGTCTAGCAACTGCACCAAGATTTCTGAGACAGTAGAAATCTCTCTTTGCTTCTCACCTGGAAACAATTGGCCAAATGCTGCTGGGCACTTGGCAAATATCCTAAGGTTGAGAATTGGTAGTGCAGACTCTCTGAGTCTAGGACTCATAACTATTCAGTGTTCCATAACAGTCTTAGAGTACTCAAAGTTCTGCCAGTGTCTCCTTTCTCTTACGAAGTCCTCCATCCAATGATAGCTCTGCTTCTTTGCCTGTTCCCAGTACTATGTTATGATGAGTGTTATTAAACCTATATTTTAATAACTTTAAAATTCCTTGGTTGTCTTAATAATTTAGAAAGACTTGCATCCCCCTAGCCTGTGTCTCATATAGGAAGTGCTCGTCTGTCTTTGAGATTTCCACTGAATTTATTTCCTCAGCTACCTAATGAGCTCAAAAAGATACATAATTTTAAAACTTAACTGTTTTGTTCCTTGTCATGATGAGACTGTTGGACATTTGCCACCATCTCCATTATAACCAGAAAAAGGATTTTGAAGACCCTCTGTTTTTGTTTGTTTGTTTGTTTTTATAGCAGGGTTTTGAACCCAGGGGGCACTTAACCACTGAGCCACATCCCCAGCTCTTTTTTGTGTTTTCTTTAGAGACAGAGTCTTACTGAGTTGCTTTTTTTAAAAAAATTTTTTTGGCGATGCTGGGGATCCTCTGTTTTTGAAATCATTTTATGAACCCTTTTTTTCTGATTACAAAAATCATAATCACTACAGGAAATTCAGAGAGTACAAAAAAATGGACAATACTTTGTGAATGTGCATCTTTATCATTTGTCATGGAACTGTGGATTGCTTTAATTTCGAAGTATTTGTTATCCAAGTGGAAAAAAAAATTTGCTTTCTCTGTTAATCCCCTACTCAGCATTCTGTGTTTAAAATTCTCACTTGTTTCTTGGATACCATTTGTTCTCCACTCATCTTTCATGTGTACCTTCTTTGATGCAGAAGATCATCCTAAAGTTATGTAACTCTATAGTATCTCTTTCTTTCAAAGGAGTGCTCTTTATGGTACTTGAAAAATCAAGGGGCTTTGAAGACATTATGATCTCCATTATCAGGATTTCTATGATGCAATGGCTTTGGCAGTTGACATCAGGGGAGACCAATGCATTCATATCTTAATTTTTACTTTTTAATTACAAACCTAATGGAAATGTCACATCAGAGGATATCTGTGAAAATATTCAAGTTTGTGGAAAGGATCCTCTGAGAGAGGTGCAATGAAACTTGGTGATTTTTCTTGCCAAAAGAATGGGTCCTGGTCTATACATTAGAGGGCAAAAGATCTCTCCTGCAACAGATAGCAAGGAAAAGACACTAGGGGAAGAAATAAGGAAAGACAACCCTGTCACATAAATTTCTTTCTTTAAAAATTTATGGTTCCTATCTTCCTTTGTAGTCAGTATCAGTGTATGTCTCATTTTGTTCACATACTCATTTCTTTTAGGGGATATCAGGGTAGTAGTATATGACCCCTCTATCTTGTGCAGCGGGTTGAGGTGAGGTTCCTTTTATGTATTGCTGTAGGTGACGCAGTGATGCACAGTGTTCTTCTGTAGGGCTCAATACCCCTGAACTATTTCTCATGCACAAGAGAAAACTTGTGTTTTGCATGTATACTGAAGTATTTCAACCTTATATATGTTCTCTTTAATAAAAGAAATTATTACCCAAGTCATCTTAGAAGTAGTTGAAACAAAATCTTAAAATAAATAATAATAATGCATAATTCAGATTTTTCTGAGCATTAATAAAATTAAATTTTAACATATAATTCATTGTCTAAGTCAAGAATTTTGTCAACTCCATGAAGAGGATCTGTTTTTTATTGGCGAGGAAACTCAAGTACATGGAAACTTAAATACAAAAAGAACTGACTTGCCCCCAACAACAACAAAATTAATAATAGAATTGTCAGTACCTGTCAAATTGCTGCTTCCTTTACTTTGATTGCATCACTGAATAAGACCAGATTGAGTATAAGAAGGGCACAGTTTTCACTTCTAAATGCAGAGATAAAAATTGATGAACGTACTGTTAATAGCATTAATTCAATTTTATTTTATTTATTTTTAAACACAACCTAGTTTAATTTAAACAAATGAGTGTGCAAGGAGAATATGATGATCCCAAACAGATTTCTGACTCCACTTCTCCTCCTCCTCCTCCTCCTCCTCATTTAGCTTTTATTCTGTTATCACAAATGTTACTCGCAGTCAACTAGCCAAATGAAAAGTACGGCTTGATTAAGGATCTCTTTTGTCAGTAATTTGTGCCTAATGTTTTTAGCTTTCCCATGGGCTGTTGTTGAAAATGGTAAATCTGGTTTAAATGAAACCTGATCCTGCTAATGGTTTAATAGCAGCTGCCACAGGGTTATGGTATTTTTCAACAGATGCCTCTGTTTCATTTTATTCTTAAACTAAGTCTTGGGATATTTACATAAATTGTATAAAATAGATCTACACACTTTTGGCTAAATATATTCTAAAACAATCTTAGACTAGTCCCCGTCTTTGTCCATTTGAATGACTCACACAAAATTTAAAAGAAAACAACTTAAGTCTATGATCTACTTTTTGAAATAAAAGATTATTATTTTTGCAATTCCCTGAAAAAAAATTTTTTTGAAGACCTAGGGATGGACTTCATCTCTACATCTGGGAATTTGCACAGTGGCAATCTGATAATTTCATTCATCTTTATATCTGGTGTTATTTACTTAGCACCAACAAATTGCTCATACAGTGATATGTATTACAGTGGCAACTAAAATAAACAGTAGTCACAAAATGAAATTGGGCTTCATCTTTCTTCAAGTGGTAGACCTTGTAATAATAATAATTCGCATTGTCATGATGAGTAGGATTCATTTTTCTGGAGTGTAATAGTTTGTTCAACCACTTTAAAGAAAGCATTTATTCTCTGTAAAGCACTTGGGCTGTGTGAATGATACAAAGATAAATGATAGTCATGCAAAATAATGACTATGATGGAAGATAGCAATAGTTATATAATTGTCTTAGTCTGTTTTCTGTTGATATGACAGAATACTTGAGACATGGTAATCAAAAAAACATTAGAGTTTTATCAGGCTCTCAGTTCTGGAGACTGGGAAGTCCAAGAGCTTGGTGCTGGTTTCTGGTGAGGGCCTTCCTGATGGCATGATAACATGGTGGAGGGCATCATGTACTGACAGAGCCAGCATGTTAGCTCGGTTCTCTGTTCCCCTTCCTGTGAAGTCACTAGTGCCATCCTGGGGGCCCAACCTTCATGACTTCATCTAATCCTCATTATCTCCCCAATGTACCACAAGCAAATACCATTCACATATGCATTAGGGGATTAAGTGTCTAACACCTGAACTTTCAGGGAACACATTCAAATCATAGCAATAGTAGAGGTACCATCTCAAGCAAAGAGGACTGCATGTATAGAATATTTTAATATTAAAACTTTATTTCTAAAGCTCATAAAATATAAAATCTTCTGGCAGGCAGGGTCAGATTGTTCTTGTTGTGTAGGTCACTCTTTCATGGTGGTATGTTGCATAATTACCTGTGACTGGAAGGGTTATTTAAGTAAATTTATCCAATAGTGAGTTTTCAAGGGCCAAGAATAGGAGTACAGACCAACATTTTACTGAATTCTAAATTGTCTGTAGGCCTTACTCAATGTAGAGTGTTTCTAAAAATACAAGCATCCCATCTTCTCTTGTCTTAATCTTTGTCCTAGGTATTACCCCAAAGGAAAGATGTAAAACCTGGCATAGCTTTCTTGTTTGAACTCCTTCTCCTTCGTGGGAAACCTGCTTGCCTTGACCAGGCTGTGGGCTGGGCAGTCTTTCCCTTGTGTGATAACAACTTGGATGTGGTGGAAGGAAAGTTCAAGTGTCCCCTTCTCCGAGGACATTATGATCAGAACTCCAGCAGCTTCAGGAAAATCGAAGATTTGATCTGCCACGACTTGGACCACTGGCTGTGCAATCTCTATTTTCAGGTTTGTAATATGATTTTGTAAGTGGAAAGGAATTTTAGAATTTTCCAAATTTGCTTCTTTCTATCCCTTAGCTTCCGTTCATGCAATTGAAAATTTTAATAAGTAAAGTTTCATAAAATGGCAAAAGTAATTCTATCTTAATGCTGATTTCTGATAATATAGAGCAAATTAATATGTAGAAATAAGGCATAAAATTCAAGATGAATGAAAAAGTTAAAGATAATTTAATACAAACTTCTATGGTGTGAATGAACCAGAACTACCATCCAAGCCCCTGATTCTCAGCTCACTACATCTGTTATTACCACTTCATCTCATCAACATGTGATTTGTGTTTCCTGACCAAAGATGCTTAATCATGCTTCTGTTATGTTTTGGACATTGCCAGTTCTAGGATAGAAAAGAAATAAGATGTAGACTTTGCCTTCTGAATGACTGCCATCTATCTGATGAGACAGACGCATGTCTATACAAGATGGTTAATGAGGCATTTTCTACAGGACCTTAGCAGTTACTGTGAAACTACCTTCAGAGCATGCTGGCTTTTGTTAACCTCACATATTTAAAAGAAACCGATAAACTTGAGTATATACCATTTATTTGTGTATATTTGGCATTGTGCCTACTTTCTAACTCTTTTAACAGAAATGACATTTCTGGAAAAAATCACGGAAGGTCCAAAAAAGAAAATGGTAGCATATATGTTAAGTATAAAGCATTCCAACACACTGATTTGTTTTTGATTTATATGTCCAAATGTGTTCTTCCTGATTATGATGCTTTTTGGCAGGTTTCTTGTGTCATGAGTTGTTCTTCCTTACCTATGGGTTTGATTTTCTGTCTACCTATCCATTTATCCATCCATCCATCCATCCATCCATCCATCCATCCATTCACTAACGTAATTGATGGAGCTAATATGGATATTTCCAAAAAACACATGCGATTTTGACCTAACATTAGCAGACTTGTATCTCTTTCTTTTGTGATTATCTTTTCTATTTCCAACAAAATGTTTTTTAAAAGTGTAGACTTGAATACTAACAAGAGTCAAAATAAACTGAACATTAAAATTCAACAATAAGAAAAAGTAAATTATGGTATCCTTAATGTGAAAGTCCTCTGTAATTTTTCAGCAAGCTTTTAACTAATTATTACATAAAATTCAGTGTTCTATGAATTATGGAAAGTCAGTAGTAGTAGTACCAGTATTTTTGTTGATCACAAAGAGAATTTATATTTTAGATTAAATCAAGAGATGAGGCTTAAAATTACAAAATCAAAAGGCTGTTATTTGTTAAACAGCATTAGAATAATTTGATCAAAATCTACTTGCATTTGGAGACTAAAAGATTTCCTTTTTTTCTTTCTTCTGACATGTTATTTTAAAACATTTTTATGGAAGGAAATATAATGTTATGATTTATCCATAGAGCTGGCCGACCATTGATCATCACAGATGGATGTACTTATCTATGAATTTTCTTATTTAATAGAAAATATTAGGATTTTTCTCCTGTATATTTCATGGGGGATTGAGTGAGTCTTAGTAAAGGGAATAGTAGCATTATGAAAGGTGTTTGATTTTCTCATTAAAAGGCAGAATAAGTGGGGAAGTAGGTACTTATTTTCCATGAGAACGAAAAAGAAGTCCTTATCTGAAAGCTCCATTTTCCTTTCATGTGAAATTCTAATATATGTAGATTATCTCAGTGTGAGTTTTCTCAAATGTAAAAATTTCTGTTCAAGTCAATGATGGAGTTACTCAAAAGGGAATAGTATGGAATTGGGAAGAGAAGAATAGGTGTAAAGCAGATGATGAAACAGAGAAGTGGATTTTGTAATTCAAGTTTGGAAGAGAATGAAGGAAACAAGGCAGCTTGCTGAAATTCTGATCACTTTCCTCTTGGGTCAGTTAGTGGGAGGAAACCATCACGTTCCAAGAGGCACAGGTGGAGCCAGGGTATATGGTTTAGCTGGGACCCCTCACCTTGGCCCAGGTGTCATTAGGGACAGTGCCCAGGCTACTACCCCCGGGCATTAAGGAGAAGGCTGGCTAGTGACTATAGGTAGGCCCCCACAGCAGGAGGGTAAGGATTCAAGAGAGAAGCTTCTACAGGTGAGGTCACCTAATCTCTTTCCCAGGAAGCTTTTTCTGCAATTTCTTATTTTTTGGTTCCATTTCATGTCATGATGGCTTTCCCCAAACACTTTATTGTTAAAATTTTAAACATACAGAAAAGTTAAAAATATTGCATACTGAGCACCCATTTATTCACCACTAGATTCTACAATTTTGTCATTTCCTCTTCCACTTAAAATATTGTTTCTGGAAGCAGTAAATACTGAATGAACATTGACTAAAATCTCCTCCCAGTATGAATGTTAGGCAGTATTATTTTTAAAAAGGATATGTAAAAATTATAAGTTAAAAGAAACAATCCTAATAAACATATACAGGACATAGCAATATCTATAGCAATTATGTAAATTGGTTAATACAAAATTCATTATTTGTAATGTAAACAAATGAAAGCCTTTAAGTTCTGGAGAACTGAATTCATTATTATCCTTTTTTCCTAAATCAGATTGTCTCATTGTTCTAGAGAAAAAAATTACTATGTTGATAATACTTTTAATGGTTTTGATAATAGATTAATCTCTTAATAGGTAGATAAACTTCCTTTGCATTTGGATGATCAAAAAACTCGTGAAAGAAATACTCAGCTTGGCACTGAATTTCCAATGCATTTATTGGCTGAAGGAGAGAAAAGAAAATTAGGTGTACATCGTAAGGCTGGCCCCTTGGAGAAAGAATCCGAGAAAAATATTTGTGCATCGAGGGATGATGGAACTCAATCCACGTTATTCTCTTCTCAGGGTTGGTTGACTTGACTTTTTAGCATTCTGTTACTAATATTTCAAATTGTATTATATTACATAAAATTCGGTAAGAAGTGCAAATTCTATATTAATTCATTATTTTCTATACCAAGGCACTTAAAAAGAAAGTAACTATTGACAAGAATATTAATTTTCATATTGCATTATCTATTACAAGAGGAAACAGAATTGCCTCATTGAAATAAGTTTTTCTCCGTGGATTTATTGCTCTTAGAATATTTTTAAAGTTTTTTTGGGTGGTGTGGGGGGAGGGAACTAATCGAACTTCTTTTGAATCTCATTTCTAAATCATTGTCTAGTATGCTCTTGAAAGTGGTAATCAAAAAATAAATATGAAAGATCAAATATTCTCAGGAAAAAGTTCTCAGGTAGTATAGTTTATTTTAAAAGACTCTGTTTTTAAAGACTGGTCTTATCAAGTACTAAGTAGCAAAGTTTTTAAAATATTCAATTTTCAAAAGTTCTCCTTTATGTAAGAGATGTTTTAAAGACTATTGTCTTTTGAGCTGAAGAATTATTTCTTTTACTAAAAGATTCCAAGTTTCCATAACAGGGTAGATGCTCTACCAGTAAGTAATAGTAGTAGTCTGAGTAGCAATGCTGGGGGATGGTGGCCCACACTTGCAGTGACAGTGCTGATTAGGAGCACTGGGTGAATGAATCCTGGGGGTATCACCTGTGACAAGCCCTTTGGTAACACTTGCATTGATTTACTTTAGAAATTATCAAATATTTTAATCATACTGTATGAAAAATAGCACAACATACACCAGCACTTAGTCCTCCAATTTGCCAATTATTAATGTATTGCCATATGTGCTTTATATGTTTTCTTTTAAGAAGTTATATATTATGTGTGGTTAAAGCCCTCATTTAGTTTCTAGTGGGGATCGAACCCAGGGATACTTTACCACCAAGCCACCTCCCCAGCCCTTTTTATTTCTTTATTTTGAGACATGATCTTGCTAAGTTGCTTAGGACCTCATTTAAGTTGCTGAGGCTGGTCTTGAACTTGTGATCTTCCTGCCTCACCCTCATTCCAAATTTCCTTGTGGGGAAGTTCTGTTGAAAACACTCATGGGCATTGTGTTTAAGTCTCATTGCATTGGCTCTGAAGCAGACTGATTTTACACAAAGTCTGTTCGATCTAAGTAGCAGGGCTTTCCAGAGTGAGGGTCTGGGATACCCTCGTTCTGTGAAAAACATTAACAAACATTAGCATATCTTCTGAGCAACCTGGGTACTGTGGTTTTGGAATGTCCCAATGAATTCATATGTTGGAAACTTGCTGCCCAGTGCAGCAATATTGGGAGATGGGGCCTTTAAGAGTCATAAGGGCAGAATCCTATGCATTAATGGGTTATTAAGAAAGTGGGTTAGTTATTGTGGGAGTGGATTTTGTTATGAAACCCGCTTACCATGACACTGTAATGCTGCACCTCCTAGGGACTCTGCGGAGACTCCCCACTAGCACGAAGGCCCTCGTTAGATGCTGTCTGGATGTCTCAGCTTCACAACTAAAAGAAATAAATTCTGCATAAACTACCCAAGCTCAGTGTTATGGTTTGGGTATGAGGTGTCCCCCAGAAACTCCTGTGTTAATGCAAGAATGTATGAAGCTGAAATGAACAGATTATGAGAGCTGTGACGTCATCAGTCCATCCTAGACTGAATGGACTGACAGGGTGGCAACTGTTTGGGTGGGTGTGGCTGGAGGAGGTGGGGCACTGGGGCATGCCCTGAAAATTCATCTACCCCCCAGCTCCATCCCACTCTCTGCTTCCTTTTTGCCAAGAGTTGAGCAGCTGCCCTCTGCCTCTCTCTTCTTCCAAATATTCTGCCTCATCTGGGGCTCAGCGCAATGGAGTTGGCCATCTCTGGACTGAGTCCTCAAAACCTTGAGCCCCAAATAAAATTTTTCTCCTCTAAGTGGTTTTGGTGGGTACTTTGGTCACAGTGACACAGAAGCTGACTCAGGAATTCTGCTGTAACAAGAGAAAACAGACTCTGGCCATCTGAGATTTAGAACAAGGAGATAAAGTCTTTTATGATGGTTGAAGATCATTTTCCTAAGATAGACAAAGCAAGAAATAAAGAGTCATGGTTAGGATTTTATTAGATATAAAGGATGGAAAGCATGTCATTGATTTTTACTTAAATATCAAGTTCAAAAGCCAACCGTAAAGCTGCTGCATGAGACACAATAAAATACATGCATTTGCAAAATAAATCTATTTTTTTTCAGTGTTTTTGGGTTCAGCATTGAGTTAAAAAATTATTTTAGAATTTGAATTTTGGAGAAGGTGATTTCTGAGTTAATTAATATTTCAGTGTTACTGACATTTTAACCTAGTTTTAGGGTACTGAGTAGATGATTAGGAACAATTACTCTTAGAGCATTTTCCACCAGATCAGTTTTGCTCTCTGGTTTTCTCCAGACTGATGCGGCTGTATTTCCCACACCTACTGCACTGTGCCCTGGGTTGGCTTTCAGAGTGCTGCCCAGTCGTCCTAGGAGGAGGTCAAGTGGCACCCCAGGAAACTCGGACACTGACTTGTTCAGCGTGAGAATGCGGAATACGATGAAAGGAGCATCTTTATGCATTAGAAATGTTTTAGAAAAAATTGATTATTTTTTTGCTCGGCTCTGAGCTTGGAGACTGATGTAAGCCTCACACTCAGAGACTGCAGAGGGACCTTCTGTGCCTGCTCCAAACAGATTTATACAAAAACAGAACACGAAAATCTCTCTGAATACATGTCTTCACTATTGCTTATATTTATTTATTTTTCTTGGAAGCTCCTAAGCATATTATTAGCAGTTAATATCCCCCATGGGTTTGTTTCCTAATATATCAAGGCTGCGATACAGTATGCTGTTTCTGCCACTGATATGTTGCTAAGAGATTTAATAATGGGTAAACAAACACAACATGTGGTAATTCATTTCAAATTAAAAGTTTATTAAACTCGGGCTTGATGGCTTTCTGGCTATTTACAATTAAAGAAGCAAACCTTAGGGAAGTGGTGACCACGTGGGGTGTTCAGGGCTGCAACGTTTTTATCTGAAAAATGTGTTTACCATCCTCTGCAAGCTGTCCTTCATTGATAGGCTCCATATGTAATCTGTTGAATCTACTACGGTCCTCAAATCATGCAAAAGTGACTTTAATGTTCACTTTGGAGCCTGCAGTGTGTGTGGGCACATACAGCCACACACCCCATGCACCCCCAAGAGGTTTCTGAATTTAATCCCATGGTTGATGGTCTAAATGGTGATCAGTCTTGAAATTAGGTGGATGCCTGATGTCAGAAAATATAAAAGGCCAGAAGAAAAGACCTATGATAAAACTTTTGGGTTATTACCATCTTTTAGCTTATTTTACTTTTTAGGAGACATATCAGGGAAATGTTGTGCTTGATAATTGTGTTTTATATATTGCTACGTTGAAAGGACAGTAGTCTCCAGTGAGGTCTATGTGTGAGTTGTGATGCAGAATTCAAGAGAATTTCATTGTGCCACCACAATGAACAAGTCATGCTGCTTACTGCTATGGGATTATGAATCAAAACAATGTCCAGGTCCTGACCTCTGGGGTCTTACCCCAGTCCCACCCTGCTCCACTAGGAGATATGCATAAGTCCATATGTCCAGTAGATGATGGGCGGAGCTTCCAGCACTGAATTTTCATGAGGGACAAGCAAGCCTCCTGAGAGAAATGAGGCAGATGCATCTGGCTAAGTGACAAAGTTTTAGTTGACAGGCAAGAGAGAGAGAGAAGCAATTGTGAGAAATATGTCAGTGACTCAGGTTTGTCTTCTAACCTAGTCATCTCATGGTGGGATTCCCAAAGAGGTCAACTGCATGGTAAGACTCTCCAACCTGTTAAAAGAGAGTCATTTCACTGAGGTTTGAAATTCTATATGACTTGTAAATATATGCGTAGCATATACTACCCTGTGAGACATCCTGCATTCATATACTATTGTCTATGTATACATTACTGTCGACATATACTGTTGTCTATGTATTACAGTTCTGTGATTCAAGGTGATGTAGAGGCCACAACGGAGCAGCATAAATGAATATGAATGAAAGTCTATAGGTTCATTTGAGACACGCAGGTGGACTCCCAGAAACAAATGGGTGAGCTTCAGGAGGCCTTTGCAATTAGTTTGATCTTCTTTAATAACATAATGCCATTTAGAATTCTATATTGGTGTGATCTGGAGAAATATGTGTTAATTTCATAGGCTTGTCCTGCAGTGAGAAGAATATTTTGAGGTTCAAAAGGCAAGTATAGATAGAAACTCTTTGGGATAGAAGGAAAGCTATGCTCTAAGAAGATGGAAAGGCACAAGGTATATTTGAGGAACTATAAAGAACCACCGGCCTCCAGTATGCATATTGGGATTGATTTGGGCAAGGAGCATTTTAAGAAAAGAGATTCAATAAAGAGGTCATTGCATTGGCCCAGAGAAGAGATGGTAAGGGCCTGAGGTAGAACAGGGCAGTAGGGTGTGTTCCAGAGGCATCCTGACGTTGAATCACTTGGATTTGGAAAAATGAATATTTGTATCATAACAAATGACATGAAGATCATAGGCAAGAGTATTTCTATCTCAGAAAATAGTGTTGTCCTTATCAGTGGTAAGGAACCCCCAAAAGCAGGTCTCAGATGAAAGTTAACCTGTGGTCTTGGACAAACTATCTCTGAAGTGTTGGGGAAATAAAGAGGATGATGACTAGATTGAAGTTGAGAAAATGGATGTAAAACTTGGGATAAACTTGTTGGTGCCATCTTGATAGGGGTTGGGGCTAAAGGCACAGCAATGAATGAGGTTATCAAGAAGAAAGGAGTGGATCAACTATAGGAAAAAATTTAAGGGACAAGGATACAGGAAACTGAGTAGGACAATCTGGAAAATTAGTAGACGTAGGAGGCGGGGCATCACAGAGCAAATGGTACATACTTCAAAAGAATGCATTCTTAAGGGTATAGATATTGGAGAAGGCAAAGGTTTCCTTTTTACTAAATCTTCTTTATCAATGCTTCTAATATAAACACCATCAGCTAAAAGAGGAAACGAGGAGCTACTTTTGATGATAGATAGTCCCTGATTTACAATGAACTATGATTTTTCAACTTTGTGATGTCATGAAAGAGATTCCCATTCAGTAGACATCATCCTTCAAATATTGAAACTTGGATCTTTTCCCAGCCTCATCCTTTCCTGTGATGCTGGGCAGCAGCATGGAGCCCACAGTTCCCTAGCCATGTGATCACAAGAGAGACAGCCGACATTCCACAGGGTGCTGTAGCTCAGTGTGCTAGGTGTGCTGGACGCTTGTGATATTGTAAATGGGAGATGGGTTTATCGGGTCATCATAAATCCAGGAGTGGACCAAATTATAGGAAAAAAATTTCCCAATATGGGCCATGTACTGTATATGGAAATCAATTGATATGGTGTGGACATTCCAGTATAAAAACAGACCACCCGAACCAGGTCAATATATAAAGTGTCCCAGTGAAGATCAACCAGAATGCTAGTAAATTATGAAAAATGTCTGTTCATACTTAATGTGTCTGCCTCTGTCTTTGCTTCAACAGACTTAATATGGCAACACTTCTTAACTTACCCATACATTAGTTTTTCTGTAGTTGTTATCACAAATATTAATGCCTGGACTCTGCCCCAGACCAGCTGAATCAAATTCTCGGGGGTCAGGGCTTGGACATCAGTGCTCTTAAAAAGCTCCTTCCTAGTTGAGAGACAGGAAGGTACAGCTATTGATTGCCCTGGCTTTCCTTCAGTTTCTTGAAAGAGTGAGATTTCCACCTTAGGTGTTTTTTCGTGCTATTCCATCTGGAAAAGTCCTTACCTGCCACTAGTTTAAAACATCCTTCTTTTTTTTTTTTGAGCTCTCATTTGTTTTCATTAAATTTAATATCAAGCATTTCAACCTGACACATTTATCTTTTACATTACATTTGCAAGGCTTGTTCTATGATATTTTAGCAGATACATATTTAAGATTAGTTTATGATTGCAAAATCTACTATTACAATACACCAAAGATGCTGAATTTTAAACATCCTTCTTAAAGAGGAACATATCCATGGACTTGCCCCAAGGTTCTCTCACTCCATGGTAATTATGTACTCATTTGCATATCTTCCTATTGAGATGACAAGCCTCGCGAGGGTTCCTGGCCATCCCTCCATGGTCCAGCTCTGTGCCTGGCACATAGCAATAGCTTGATAAAGATTTGTTGAATAAATGAGTAAATTGGTATATTCTCTAGGTAACTGTGGATTAACAAAGCCAAGAAATATGTAATAATCATTTTCATTTGGCAATTATACTATAGGAGAGGGGAAGGCAAGGTAGACTGAGTCAGAAAATTGGTATGAATATAATTTGCTACTGAATATAGTGGAACCTCTATGAGATAGTTTTGTCATGTATATAAAACAAGTACAGTGATAGCTGAATTTTTTACTTCCATGCACATCAAGAAAATCAAATAAGATAATCAGTGCTAAAATGACTTACTCATCTGTAGGATGTGGTTTGATGATATTGCATCACCTGAAACTATTTTCTGTTAAAAAGCAGAACTCATGGCAAGCTGCTCTCCTACAAAATCCAGAGTTGCTTCTGAAGGTGCCAGTTCTATCTAGCCCTACTTTCATGCCCCCATTTATTTGTCCAGGACTTGGAAAATCACCCTCAAAGAGACTTAAAACTCCAAGAATTGCAGGGGTGTCTGTTTTGCTTAGGGATGTATCTCAGAGTCTACAACAGAGCTTGGCACGTCATAGATGCTCAGTAAGCTAAAGGGAGAAATTAATATGACTCCTTTTTGTGGAAAATAATTAAGCAGGAAATTTACTTTATTTTTAATATTACATAGAGTCATATTGACTTTTTTTTAGAGTATACAGTTCAATGAAAATTATCACACTTATTAAGGATTTGTAAGAATCAGAAGAGAGAACCATCTCATTACTCCCAAATTCCTTTGTGCTCTCTTTTATAGGTACATCCTTCCTTCCCTCCCACACACCGTCCTAAGCCTTGGGTCACACTGATTTGTATCATCTCTATAGTTTTGTGTTTTCAAAATTGTCATATAGTTTTTAATCTTTTGTTGAGGGACCTCTTTCAACTAGTTTAATGCCCTTGAGATTTTCTGAGTTGCGTATACCTATAGTCCTTACCCATTCGACACAGAGCAGAATTTCATCATATGGATGTTCCACAGTTGTTTTGATTTTTTTTTCTGTACTAAGGATTGAATCCCCCATAGGTGTTTAACCACTGAGCCACATCCTCAGCCCTTTTTACAGTTTTGTTTTGAGACTAGGTCTCACTAAGTTGTTTAGAGCATGGCTAAGTTGCTGAGGCTGTCCTTGAATTTTCAATCCTCCTGCCTCAGTCTCCTGAGCCACTGGAATTACAGGCATGTGCCACAATAACTGGCTCCACGACTGTTTCATCTGTTCCCATATTAAAGACTATTTGGATTGTCTTCATTTTGATTACAAAGTTGCTATTAATATTCATAGACTTTTTTTGTAACTTGTTTGCTTTTTGTTAAGTTTGTTTTCTCTGGACTACATTTCAAAGAGTGTGATTGCTGGGTTATAGAGTATGTATATAAGAAATCACCCAAATATTTTCTAGAGTGGCTGTACCACTTCACAACTCCACCTGTTCCATATACAAGTCTCGGTTGCTCCGCGTCCTCATCAGCACTAGGTGCCGGCAAGTTTAACAAATTCTTTCTAATTTGCATGCAGGGGCCTCTCATGGCGGTATCTATTTGTATTTCCTTGGTGGCTGATGTCCTTGCACATCCTCCTGTGTTCTTGTCATCCATCTGTCCTCTTTGCTGAAGTCTCTGCCCATTTGTAAACAGGGTTGCGTGTTTTTTTAATTGTCGAGATGTTCAAGTTCCTTTACCTTCTGGATACAAAACTTCTCTTGAATATGTGATGTGCAAATACTTTCCCCCCATCTTTTGTTTGCCTTTTTATTTTCCTAACACCATCCTTCACAGAATAAATGCCTCAAATTCTGATTAAGTCCGATCTATCATGTTATTACAATGGGTTGTACTTTCAATGTTGCGTCTTCGAACTCTTTGCCTGACCCCAGTTCTCAAGACTTTTTCCTATGTTTCTTCTGAAAATGTTGTGGTTTTATATTTTACATTTAGATTGATGATCCATTTGAAGTCAGTTTTTTAAGAGTATGAAGTTAAGGTTGATGTTTGTTTTTGTATTCGAATGTCCTCTTGTTCCAACATCATTTATTAAAAAGACTACTCTTTCACACTTGAATTGCCTTTGCACTTGGAGCTAAAGTCAACTGGTCAACTTCTGCATTTTTAAGGAACAGAGAACCCAGTTTCCTTGACTTCCCTATTTAGCCCAGGGAAGCTTCTTGCTTTCAGTTCTTGGGCTCACATTTTGTAATAGGATCTGCTACTTCCTTTTGAAGCTCGTCACAATTCTTTTGTTGGTAAGGTATTGCAATATTAGAAACTTAAATCAATTGGCCCTATGTGTATGATTCCATTTCAGTGACTTAATAGGTGGCCTGGCAAAAGGACTCTCCCTGGCATAAGCCACAGAGGAGAGGAGGTAGAAAGGGCAAGTAGCTCATAGTGGCAGCAGTGGAAGTCCAGTGGAGAGCAGCCACAGCCATTGATTCTGAGTCTCAGGAACAGAGCCACCAAGGACTGGTCACCAGGGCTTGGTGTGCTGTCATTCAGAGAATGCATTTATGACCCCTTGTAGCCTTGTCTCCACATCACATTCTCTGAAGTTCTTATCCCATCATCCCCACATGGATAACGTGATGGAAGCATGTTTTTCTCAGTCATTATTATCATAGATCATACATACCTATGCATGCATGTGGAAATTAAGATGTCTATCAGTCATTACCCTGTTCTTAGGAAAGACTCACGAGTCCAGTACTTGAAAATAGTACATAGGACCTCGCTTTTGACAGTTGAAGATGAACTGCAGACAGACTGTCCTGAGTAATGTTATATTATGGATCACTTTAATCACTTTTGGATAGCTTTTAAGGAACGAAGACTTATAGAGTCTGTATCCAAGATCATAAGAGTTTGGAATGACTACTGCATAATCACCATTTGGTAAAACTTTGAGGCAAATTTTAGACTTTTAGGCATTTGTTCTCCAGAATATTTTTTTTTTTTTTGAAAGAGCATAAATGGATCTGAGTCCTTCATCTGAGTACAGAATACAGAATTGAGCCTCAGGGAACCACAGTATGTTTCAAAGTGATTAATCTGCATAAAAAGCTAATTACCTGCATTTTAAATGCCTTTATTTAAGATATGGAAATGCATCAAAATATTTTGTTGCAGTAAAGCTTCGAAATATTTTAAGGTAATTTAAATCTTTATAAAAGCATGAATTCGTTGGTAAATCAATCCCTCGTCCCTCCCTTTCTTCCTTCCTTCCGCTCCTCTTTCCTTCTTTCCTCTTTTGTTTGTTTAGAGCAATGAAGTTGTCACCTTGTAACTTTATTTACAAACTGAATAGGACTTCCAATCGCTGGAACATTAAACTCCCCACTTTGGGGCTTTCTTGGGAAAATTCCACACAGATGTTCCTCGAAGGTGCAGTGAGTATTGCACTGTTAATGGATTTCTTTTAAAAAATGATCGTGATTTGTTTACCTCTCTGGCTTATTTGGTGGGGTTCTTCACCGTCCATCACGGTTCATTACGAGTGTTTTTTCGTTTGATCCACTTCCATCTCAACGTCGTTTCTGCAAACCTCTGGAATTGAAAAAGCTTTAAACGGTCGTGCAGGTCTTTAATTGGAAATTAGTTTTGACAGGACTAGGATGCAGAGTCCTGCCCGGTTCCAAAGTGATGCTAGCTGACAGCCCCTGGCCACTCCAGGAGCAAGGGAACATGTGGAAGGAATTGTTCTTTTCCATTTCACAGCCTGTCATTTCCTCTGCAGGGCAGCCCCTGACCCCTCCGAGAGATCCTGACACCCATAAGGGAAGTGTTCCCACTGATGTAAAGGAAGTGGAGAAGCAGTTTAACACCACGAAAGGAGGGAGGAGGGCGTGTCAGAAAGATCTGGGGGACAGAGAGGCGAGATGGGTTTAAAACGTTTCCAGCAGGTTAGAAGCTTTGCATTGGTGTCTCCTTTCTTGAGTGAGTGTCGCAAATCTGTTGATTTGGGAGGATTCAAAATGTTATTGGAATTTTGAAGCCACCTTTTTAAATTTCTTTTTCTTTTTTTTTTTTTTAAAGTGGAAGTGGCCATAAAAATGAATGTGTCACATGTCAAGGATCAAAATAAATGTAGGAGGAAAAGGCACGGATACATGTCTGCTGCCCTATTTCAGAATGCTGGTGTGCGAGGTGTGTTTCTAATTACAGAGCGTGTGTGGATTAGATCAACACCATCAACTTACAGCTTGTGTTTCCAAGACATTTTATACCCTCGATATTTTATTTGGTCTCATATATTCATCACAATAAATTTTTCTTGGTCTATGTGCTACGAACAGTGCGGTAAGGACCTGCAAGGGGCGATGGGGTCGTATCACTCAAACTGGCTTGCTATTCCTTTAAGCGAATCCACCTAGATCATTTCAAAACTCCTCAAACTGTCAGTATTTCAGGAATGACTGATGAAGTCATTTTTAAAAGTACAGTCACGCGTCCCCTGATGGCAGGGATACATTTGAGAAATGCATGCCTAGGCAATTTTGTCATTGTGCAAACATAGAGTGTCCCTAGTAAACCTAGGTGGCGTGGCTTTGTCTATGCTGTTTGTCATTAGCCAAAGGTTTATTATGCAGTTCATGACTCTTCTTCTTTTTCCCTTTGGAACATTTGGAAACCTTTAGATAAGGATATACATTTTTTTTGACAGTACTCTTTAAAAATGGGACAATGAAGATTTACATTCTCTCCACCCCACTGCCCTGACCGCATTTCAGGGGTGTGTGTGTGTTCCTTAATCTGTTGTGGTAGTATGCAAACATGCCATGCATTTTCAGCATTCACTCTTAGAAATAGGCTATTCATGAAAATAATCCTGTTTGTCTGTGACCAGTTCTCTCAGTTATTCTGCACGTACTCAGTGCCTAAGAATTAGACCAACGTCTTGCAAAACGATCATGCAGAAGTGCATATTGATGACACGAGTACCCATTCCTGACACTAGTTATATTGGAGTTTGTGAATGAATACAAGTCACTGCAACTGACCTGATAGGCTGCCAAAATAGCCTTGAGAGCAGTGGTTTGGGCGGGAAGAGCTACTATCTGAACTATGACTAGACGTACTCGTCTTTGGTCGACATTGAAGAAATGTGGACCATTTCTTCAATGTGGACCTTCCCAGAAGTAGTAGCATAGATAAATTCAGTCTAGATAAGTTGGAGGTAAGGACCTATAGGGGCAAAATGTGCTTTCAGTCTATTCCCACTAGCATATCAATTATGATGACTGGCTGGTGAGAATTTGCTCTTGAGACAAAACAATGACAAAGTCCATCTCGTTTGGCTTTACAACTGCTTCATATTTGAAAAACCTAGGGCCCTTAACCACTGAGCCACATTCACAGCCCTTTTTACATTTTATTTTGAGACAGAGTCTTGCTAAGTTGCTGAGGCTGGCTTTGAACTCACGATCCTCCAACCTCAGCCTCCTGAGCCCTTGGGATTACAGGCATGTGCCACCGTGCCCAGCCTCTTACTGATTTTTATTGTAGGTGCATCTCCTTTAGTTCCGTACCATGTTTCTCAAACCGATGGAAGTACAAGTGGATGAAAATAAATGAAATTGTGAGCCTTCCCATAAATAGCTGGGTTCTTTAACTCTTTCTAAACATGAGGCTGGCTGTGCCCACTTGAATGGTAGGACTGGGAGCTCTCTCTCTCTGAGTAGCTCACATATATCAACATGCTATTGACCTTTTTCAATGTGGAAATTATTGAAACAAAAATTGGCAGAAAGGGAGAGTGTTTTTATCTAGAGTGATCCACACAAACTAATTAGATGAAATTTTTTGAACTCTTTATGAATAGGAAATAGAACAAATTAGAAAAAGAGGATTTTGAGTCAATTAGGAAATTTTGGCATTCCTTGGTGTGAGGGAGGAGAAGATCTGTCTCTCTTGAAATTATAACCATCTTACTATAGAAAAAAAATCAGTCTACTCCTGATGTTTGACACCTGGCATGATGCATAGGAGGGACTCATGCTTTGGAGCACTTACAAATGGCACATGAGCTTTGAATAGGGGACAAAAATTTGAACCCACCTTTACCTGTAAAACCATTGCTGATTTTTGCCAAGATCATTTGCTGTAACTTGTTAAGTGAGCAGTGGACCCTAACTATTTCATCAGGATCTTGGGCCTTTGGAATTTTTTTAATGTGATATTTCAGTGAAAAAAAATCAGGTGATACATCTGATGTGCCTAGCAGTAAGCACTTAGGAGGCGTAATACTGGCCTCAAGACGTCAGTGGCTCCCATGCTATATCTAAGAGGATTAGCAATTTAGCAAAAAATAATGCAGAACCTTAGAGCCCAAAGTTTTCTCCTGTCATTCCATTCAGCCTCTCCAAAGAGATTCTTAATAGTTTCGCTGTTGTCTTTATTATCAAGTGTGTCTTCACTAGCCTAACATCACCCAAATCACACATGCACATGCACACAAGATACACAGACACACATCAAACTTTCTAAGGCTGAATGTTTAAAAACTATAAAAAGTCCTTTAAAATACAGCCACAGTTTCTCCCTGAACCACAATTACTAGAGCCCAGATACCTTCCACTCCTCATACCTTTTCCTGGTCTTCTAATAAAACATTTTGTCCCCTTTTTCAGACTTGCAAACATCAAGTCCTGTGTGTGACTAATTTAATAAAATAAAATTTGAACCTAGCATAGTGAACTATTTGCTGGGAAGACCAGAAATCCATTTTTCTCCATGGTATGTGTCATTCCACATAAAATCAATAGCTTCTAGATGTGTACTTTACGAATATTTTCTCCCAGTCTGTTGATTGCTCTTCCATCCTCTTCATGGAATATTTCACAAAGGAAATATTTTTAATTTTTCCAATTTATCAATTACTGTGTTTATGGAATAGATTTTGGATATCAAGAACTTTTTCTTAGCTGTCAGTCTTGAAGATTCCTCCTATTTTTTTTTTCTAAAAGTGAATCTATTTTTTTAATATAATGAGTAAGACTGAGGTCAATTTTTCTCATAAAAATGTCTAAATATATTAACACATTTATTGAAAAGGCTCTTTTTCCTTCATTGAATTGCATTCACACATTTCTTAAAAATCAACAATTAGGCATACTTGTGTTAACCTATTTCTGTCTTGTATTTATGATCTGTCTGCTCTTCTGTGAATACCACAGTTCTGGATTACCATAGCTATGTAGTAAAGCTTAATATTGGGGAAGTGATTTCTCTTGTTTATTTTTATTTTTTGAGAGAGACTGCTTTATCTGTTGTAAGACTGCCTTTCTGAATACATTTTAGAATAAGCTTGTGTGTGTATGTGTGTGTGTGTGTGTGTGTGTGTGTGTGTGTGCATGGAAGCTGTGCTGTGATTTTGAAGAGATTCATTAAATTTGCAATGATTCCGTAAGAGTATGTCACCCAGTGACATCATAGCCAACCTAGTTTGTATCCTAGGTACATCCTGTGATGTTTGTAATATGATGAAATTGTCCTAACAACTCATTTCAGAATATATCACCAGTGTGACTTAACCATGTCTGTACATACATGTGACATCCTTTTCCTAGTGTCAATTTTTTTGGTGGATGGGTGAGGGAGATTGAATCCAGGAGTGCTTTACCACTGAACCACATTCCCAGTCCTTTTTATTTCTTATTTTAAGACATACAGGGTCTCACTAAGTTGCTTAGGGCCTTGCTAAATTGCTGAGGCTGACCTTGAGCTTGCAGTCCTCCTACCTCAGCTTCCTGAACTGGTGGGATTATAGGTGGGCATCACCATGCCTGGCTAAATATCATTTTCTTGAGTAACACATGCCATTTTGAGTTCTTTCCTAGTCTTCTAACATGATTTATAAAACTCATGCAAGAAAGGATAGTGTGTTATACATACTAATATTTGATGTCCTGTTTTTCCTTTTAGGTGCCCCAGGATTCCTTCATTTATTATTTCTGTTTGAGGAAATTTCTTTAGTCATTCTTTAAGGGTATATCTGGTAGCAACAATTATTGTTTCAGGTTTTCTTTTCTTTCTTTTTTTTAATCTGAGAATATATTTTTCTTTTCATTCTGTTTTTTTGGAGGGAGGGTATTCAGGAACCCAGGCGCCCTTAACTATTAAGCCACATTGCCAGCCCTTTTTTTTATATTTTATTTTGAGACAGAGTCTCACTAAGTTGCTTAGGGCCTCACTAAGTTGCTGAGGCTGGCTTTGAACTTGTGATCCTCCTGCCTCAGCTTCCAGGCCACTGGGATTATAGGCATGTGCCACTGTGCCCGGCTCTCCCTTTATTCTTCAAGATTGGATTTGTGCACTGGAGTTCCCAGTGGGATCCTGCTGGAGACACCTGAGAAACAAAAGAGCTTCCACAGGCATGTCCCCAGGTGCCCTTTGGCTTGGGTAAGCAGTCTCTGGTCTCAGGATGTTGAGATGCTGCCGGGGTCAGGCACTTGCACTAGGATCCCCGTGCTGGTGCCATTTGGCTACCTGGGGTCTCTGGAAGAAGATGTCTCCAGCGGCAGGAAAGCAGAGTGCTTCTTCCCCAGCATGCTTACTTCAGTCAGGCTCCTAGGCTCTCTCTCATAGGTACTGTGGGACTCACCTGGTGGTGTCAGATCACCTTCCCTTCAGTGGATGGATGAGCCAGCCTCCTGGGACCACTCTCTGCTGGTCAGATGAGGCTGGGAAGTGCCAAGTTTGAAAGGTTTCTTATGTTGGATGGGATGGGGTGAGCATAAGATGCTCGGCGGCCCTGTGTTGTCCTGGTCCGGGGGTTCTGATCACTTTGCCAATCTCTTTATACCCCAGATTCTCCTTTAGCTGCCTCCTGAATTATCTCCAGGGTTTACAGTCATATTGAGTGAGGAGGACAGAGAGTGTCGAGTTTATGCCACCATCTTTTCCTCCCTGGAAGCCCTCCTATTGCTTTTTGTTCGAATGTATTTTGTCCCATAACATTTTAAAAGGTTCTTCATTCAAGGCTTGAAGAATATGGAAGTAAAAAGTAATAGTGGTGATAAAATATAAATGATATAGAACTTGCATTTACCCATGTTTAAGTGTATGTCCAGTGACAGGGTGTACATTCACATTGCTCTGCAACCGTCACCACCAACCACCTCCTAAACTTTGTCATCATGTGAAATTGAAACCCTATGCACATAGCAATAACTTCCCATTCTCCTTTCTCCAGCCCCTGGGGACCTCTTTTTTTTTTTTTTCTTTTGTGTGGTACTGGGACTGAACCCAAGGCTTTATGCATGCTAGGCAAATTCTCTACCACTGAGCCACATCCCCAGCCTGGTGACCTCTGTTGTGCTCTCTCTGAATTGGCCTACGGTAGGTACCTCATCTAAGTAGAATCATAAATAGTATTTGGCTTACTGACTTAGCATAATGTCTTCAATCAAGGAGACAAAATTTAAATTGAAAAATTTTATCATTCAACAAAGTGTTCTAAAACAATTTCGTGGAGGGAGAAGGGCTTAGAACTAGTAGCTAACGTGAGACTTTGGCAGCTCTGAAGTGTGGTATGCAGTATGAACTCAGCAATGTTGGCTCTAAGGATTATTTTCTGAACCGTTATTGATTTTTTTCCCTCTCCGTAGCACAGACAGCAGAATGCCTGCAGTCAGTTTGTCGAGTCACAGTTTGGGGTGCATTCTTTTTCTTGTGAGTGATTTTTTTTTTACTTTAAGATCATCATCCTGTGGTGCTAATTGCTGTCTACCTGCTGGAAATGTGCAAAAAAGGGTCAACAGAGAGAATTTAGAAAAGTGCAAATTTGGTGGTAGAAAAGAACTTGGACAAAAGGAGCAAAAAGACTTAAATTCAGATCTTGATTCTGTTATTTAGTGTCCTTTGTGAAGTTCCTGAATCTCTGAGCCATTGTTTCTTCACCTGTGAAAGGGAGATAACAGGCCCTACCTGAGTATTAGTAATACTTAACACAAAATGTCACACACATAATAAGTGCTCATGAAATCATCCCTGTGTTATTGAGTTGATTCTTGTAACAGCAGAGCCACACTTGATTATGTCTACACCCTGCTTAATTGTGGCATTAGGGAAAGATTCCCTGTATCCCTCTCTGTAATTTTCTCTTAGCAATAGGGATTCACTAGTGGGTAAAATAATTTCTTATTCCAAATAGCTTTGGATGTTCTAAGTTCAGTGGAAGTGTTAATTGATGATAACCAGGGAAAGCTCATGAGCAGCATATTAACATTTCCAGATTTTTTTTTTTCATTGTGCTTAAGATGGAGAGTTTAATATTTTTAAAAATAAGGGAAAAAAAAAGAAACTGGTTTTCATAAAAGGCTAGACTCTTCTTGTGTATCACAGAAATGAGCAATGTTTAAAGATTTTTCTTGGGAAGAATGTGTACTCCTGTTTTTACACGGTAATACTATTTTATTAGACAAGGCATGCATTTATGAAATCCATATTTTTATCATCTTATGAATGCAAACAGGGATCACTACTGGATTCATATGATGGCAGAAATGTTTGCAGTTCTTTGCTGACTATAATGCTACTCAGAATAACTTGAACTAAATAACTAACATATGCAAATGTTTTCATAAACTGAACAGTGTTGTATAATTATGATGTATTATTCTCAATCAACTAACTGCTGATATTCACAAGGGGTATGAAGGACCTTGGCCTTGGCTTGTGCCCTCACTTGAGGACCTGTGTGGAAACGTAGCCGTATGATTTAAACTGATTGAGTGTAAGGATGGTTTTGTTGCATTATGTTAACATATCCCTAAATATTAAATATTTAAGCTTTTTAATGTTTCTAGGAAACCAGTTCATAAAATATTAGAAATATACTACCCTTTTACTACTTTGGCAAAAGTAGTAAATACTTTTCATACTTTGGCAAAAATTCCATTTTTGTACATCGATTTGTTTGTTTGCTTTTCCTACAAAAGCAAAGTAAGAGGATTTCTTGTTTCTTGATATTATGATAAATATTCATCTGTTTATATCGCAGCATCACGAAATTACCATTCATTGGGTCATATCATGCCACTAGCACAGAATGTTAATAACTTACTAATTTGTATATGTGTAATTTTTAGCTTATTCACTGTTTATCTTTTCAGTTAGATATCTGACCATGGTTTTGAATGTGGTTAAGCAATTTTGGGTTTCCTTACCAGAAACTGGATATAAAAAAGCACATTTCAAAAATTTCAAGCAAGTATTTCTGATGTAGATAAACCCGTTAATACTAAGATTTTGGCCTGTGGTTGCAGCCATGGACATTGTAACATGTTATTGAGAATTTGTAGTTTGGTGCTTATTTTGGCCTTTAAACTGTTCATTTATACTGTGAACTAGATTATATGCTTCTAACTGTCAGTTAGCTGAATGCATTTCAAGTCAATTTACTAAAATAGTCACTGTTAAGCGGTATATTTGGACAGAGTTGACACTTTTGACATTTTCTAAAATGGCAAAAATAGCTGTACTTAAGGGTATGATTTATGAATGTTGTGTGCCTTCAGAACTTCCATTTGATTAGGGTGTTCAGTATAGCTGTTCAAACTCTTTCCAGAAATTGCTAAAAGAGTAACTAATTAGTGTTGTGTGATCAGATATTTTACAGACAGACACCTACACACACGAAAACCTAACACCCATCCAATATGATGCCCTTCTTGGTGCTTCTTAGAATTGCCTCCCTCAGGAGCAAACAGTTGGGACCACAGTAGAAGGAATAGAGTACAGAAGAAGAAATAAGATTGATAGGCTA
Organism: Glaucomys volans; assembly: GCA_020662805.1. Classification (NCBI taxonomy): domain Eukaryota; kingdom Metazoa; phylum Chordata; class Mammalia; order Rodentia; family Sciuridae; genus Glaucomys; species Glaucomys volans. The sequence continues at coordinate 315,064 of JAJEJO010001233.1, forward strand.
GAGCTGTCTTTATGAAACATGCATTCTTTGGTATAAATAGGAGAAGCAACTTGCAATGATTAAAAAAGTATTTTTGAATCCTTAGTTGTCTTCTAGATTGCTGGCCTCTATTAAAAACTTCTTAAAATAATAGATAGGTTTAATTCCTCGAGCAAAAGAAAAATTGTATCATCTTAAAGATTTTCTGTATTTATTATATAGATGTAACTTGATGACGGTGGGGGTGGGGAAAGAGGAGCACAATCTCTTGTATTGCAAGTTTTAAATGTACCAGGCTAAGGTTTACTTAATTGGAACCTCGAGGCAATAAAAGAGCCCTTTTTAAAATTCTGTGATTCTTAATATGCTAAATAATGCAAAGCTTCGACTCTTCAAGCATGAGACACACATCTGGCAGCTTAACATTTAAATTACAGGGGGAAAAAAAAACTGCTTCACTTCAGTAGTAATTTTCTCAAAGAAAAGAATAGGAAATGTATTACAACTAAATTTAATTTCTTTTTAGATTTCCATCTTGTCTAATTGCAGGCATTTTTTTTCCCCAGGTTCTTTGTATTTATATTTTTCACACACATTTTCTGTACATTTTATTAATCTTTAATTTGAGATGCTTCTCACTGTTAGAAGCACTTGAGAAAATGTGGTGTGTTTTACTTAGCAAATTGTTTTGAAAAATCTATCTGATCTCAAGTAATAAAAACAATGGGATGGAAAATAAAGAGAAAATGGAATTTCAGAGACCCATAAAAATATTACTGGCAAAAAAGGCAGCATTTTCTCAGTTAGCTTCACTTTCCAGCTTTAATTTTTCTTTCAGTGTTAATGTTTTCTCTGTTTTGTTATTTTCCGGCTGTTTTCCATGCACCGTTATTATAAGCAGCATTCTTTCTTTGTATTTCTGCAAAGGACAGTGTCAGATCCTTGATTAATTTTGCAAAGGTCATTTGGAAAAACCATTAAAAATATGCCAAGCAAAGAAGATTAGCACAATGCGGGGAAAATACACTTTTATAAACATATGCATCTATATGGAGATAGAGTATTGTAACATTATACAATTTTGACAAGTGCTTTCCTTGCACACCTCATGTATTATTAAAAATAGGATTATTTCATCTAGTTCTTCTGGGTGATCCCAACTGACATACTCAAAAAGCATCAGCAAGTTAATATTATTTGTAAATATTTTTATCTTTTTCTCCATTCTGAGGAGATTTGATGGTTAAATAACTATCTGCAGTTCCATAAAATAAAATGAGCTTTCACAACAACTAACTACATCTGTATTACTAGCACATACCCAGGAAGCTAGTTAGCCCATGAAAAATTCATGTATTAATTTCAATTTATTAATTAAAGCATCAAACAATATTGCCACTTCTAGTTTTAACTATGGTAGAATAGCAGGTACTATACTAACTTTACTGCTATAATCAACCTTTAGACTGGAAAGAATAAATGGAGTAGCTGTTGGGGGGTACTAGTATCAGGAAATGTAAGACTATGACTCTTGAGAGAAAAAAAACTTACGAGAAAGTCCTCTAAGGTGAACAGTGGCCTTCAACCTGGACACACATTCCAACCGAGAAGCAGTGAAGTGGAATCCAAGCAGAGAATTTCCCACTGAGTTGAGAATGCAGTTCAGCACTCAGGGCAGCCTGGGCAGCTGGTGTCTGCAAGAGTAGAACTGAGAACAGGGAGATGTCAACAGAGAGATGGCCCTCAAGTCCTCAGCTGGGAGTTATGCTGTCCACAGGAATAGTGGACGCACTGAAGCTTTGCTAAGTGGCTGCCCTTAGTGGCTGCCATGGACTTGGAGCAGAACAGAAATACAAGGAATAAACAGCAGAGGAGTTCAAGCTCAGCCAGGAGACATTCACTAACACCTTTTTATTGATTCACACAGCAAACTGAGGCACTAAATGTCTTCATATTAGGAACACTGACCATACTCTGCAGTGGCTTACTCTGAATTTGAAGGAAGCCTAAAATAAGTCTATATGACATAAGCAGAGGGAATTGAGTTCTAAGGGTTTTATCAAGTTTAAAATTTTGGAAACTTGAGATATTTTTTTCCCCTTCACAGATCTACTGTAATAAAATATAAATTCAAGCCCACACAAGTTTAAAGAGACAAGCCAACAAGTGAACTGCAATAATTTGTTTGTATTAATTCACTCAAAAATATGTCTAGACACTTGTTTGAATAAAAGAGTAAAATTTTAAGCAACTGCATGATGATTCATTACAGGAAGTGAACTGCCTATTAGAAAAAATATCAAATTATCAACACCTTTCAGAGGAAAATAACAGAATCCAGAGTCTTCTACAAAGTCCATTATATAATTTACAACTAATAAACATGTATACAAACCAGAAAATATAAAATATATTTATAAGAAATGGAAAAAAATGAATTAGAATAATCCAAAAATGATTTAGTTATTAAATTTATCAGGGAAAGTTATTAAAATTTCAATATAAATATATTAAAAAATTTTTAAAAAGGCTTTCAAACAATCAAAAGGAAATGTAAATGAATCATTAGGACATTTCAGAGACAAAAGTGAAAATCCAAAGATCAAATGTGAAAATCATTGGGCAGACTTAACAATAAAACAAATGCAGAGGAAATAAAACAATAAAAATTAGCCAATATAAAACAAAGCAAAGATATGGAGGAAAAAAAGAAGAGCGGTGCAGAGCTCTGTGGCATAATATCACGTAGTTTGATATCCATGCAATGAGAGAAGGATAAGAGTAAGAAGATGGAAGAAAATATAGACTTAAAAATATTTAAAAAGTAATGACTGAAATTTTCCCAAGTGCAATAAAGTACATTGATTTATAGATTGAAAGCCCTTAGTAACCCCAAAAAGAAGAAATGCAAGGAAAGCCACATGTAGGAATATCATAGTGAAACTGGAACACCCGAGGTAAAATAAAAATCATGAAAGTAAGAAGAAGGAAAAATATGTTATCGATAATGAAACAAGCTATGAAAAATGACTGGTATTATTTTAAAAACCCAGGGACCAGGAACCATTGTAGTGAGAAAAAGAATGCTAATATAGAATTTTGTATCTAGCCAAAATAGTCTACAAAAATAAGGATGAAATAAAGACATTTCAGATGAAAGAATCCTCAAAGAATTTTTCTCCAGCAGACTGACACTATTAGAAAAAAGCTAAAGAATTCTTTTAAGAATGATTTTAAGTTGAAGGAAAATGATACAAGATGTTCTATGCAGGGGAATGGGGGAATGGCTAAGATTGGCAAATATGCGTATAAATGTGAAAGACCAATATTTCTAATATTTTGTTAATATAAATAATTTGTTAAATCACTAATTTTAAAATAAAATAAAATGGCATTTTAAGGTGGGGTTATAAAGCATATACAGATAAAAGACAAAACAATAGCAGCTCAAGAGATGGGGTGTGGGAACTGGGATTATACTCTTGTGAGGTCATTACATTGTGAAATGAGATGTGGGAAGTGGGTAACGTGAACCTTTAGCTGTGAAGTTTGAACTTCTATGACATTGACTTGAAATAGACTTGGATAATTTTAGGACGCATGACATTAACCCTAGGTGCAAACAGTAGCAACCTGAGAGGCATAGATGAGAAAATAATAAAGGAAATAATAAAAACATGTGAGCAACTCCAAAGAAGGCAGGAGAGACTCAACAAAAGAAGAAAAACTGAAAGAGAAAAAAACAGAAGTGAACAACAAGGTGGTAAATAAACCCAACTGTGATGGTTTAGCTATCATCTGTCCCCCAAGACCTCCTGCCTCTCAGCCTCCCGAGTTGGGATTGCAGGCATGTGCCACGAAGCCTGGTTTATAATGATTTAACCTAATCAGTGGATTAATACACTTATATGGACTAAATGGGTGGAAATTATAGGCAAGTAGGGTGTGGTTGGAGGAGGTGGGTCAGGGGTGGGGGCATGCCTTTGGGGTTTATATTTGGTCTTGATGAGTAGAAAACTCTCTACTTCGTGATTGCCATTTCCTGACCTGCTTTCTTCCCTCCACCATGATGTTCTGCAGCCAGCCATGGACCGCACCTCTGAAATTGTGAACCCAGATGAACTTTTCCACCTCTATGTAGTTCTTATTAGGTCTTTTGGTCACAACAATGAATAAGCTGACTAAAACAAATTATTACATGAAATATTCAAGACAAATCGGTTCATTAAAAGGCAGTGATGGGGCTGGGCACAGGGGTGCACATCTGTACCAATGGCTCAGGAGGCTGAGAGAGGAGGTTTGTGAGTTCACAGCCAGCCTCAGCAACTTGTGGCTGAGGCTCTAAGAAACTAGATGAGATCCTCTCTCTAAATAAAATATAAAAAATGGCTGGGGATGTGGCTCAGTGGTTAAGCACCCCTGGATTCAATCTCTGGTATAAATAAATAAATAAATAAATAAATAAATAAATAATCCAGCAGAGATTATCAATCTGGATGAAAAAGCAAGATCAATTCTATGTTGGCTACAAAAAGTGTACTACAAATTTAAACGTCCAAATACATTGTAAAAGAAAGGACAGAAAAGTACACACCATAGAAACACTATACGCAAGAAAACTGGTGAAAATACAGATATCAAAATGAGAAATCAGAGTGTAGACTCTAAGACAAAAGTAAGGGACAACTCATTAAGAATGTATGATGATCCTAAATATGCACTGAATATCAGAGATTAAAAACTCATGAGATAAAGGAAAATAATGATTTGGACAAAACTTTCAAACATTAATGGTAGAAACACGAAATAGCGTAGTAAGCACTTTGAAAAGCTGACAATTTATTTTTTAATGAACTTGTCAAATGACAAGCACTTATCAAATGAATTGTTGATTCTACTCTTACAAATTTATCCTGGAGATGTGAACACATGTGTCCATAAGAGGGCATGGACATGGATTTTCATAGACGCCATATTTACAACAGTAAAACTTTGAAAGACTCATGCATCCATAAACAGATGAATTAATAAATTGCATGTCATTCATAAAGGGGAATTCCTCTCAGCAAAGAATAGCAAACTTCTCACACAAGCAATAACACAGGTGAATCTCAAAATGCTGTTCTGAGTGGAAGAAGTCAGAACAAGAGAGCAAATACTTCATCATTCCCCACGTGTGAAATACTGTAACAGAATTCAAATTTATACTGATGGAAATCATATCAGTGTTTGCTGAGAGTGTGTGTGTTCATGTGTGTGCATGCATGTGTGTGTCGGGAGGGGAAATATAAACAGGGAGATGGACTACAAAGCGTATGAGAGACATTTTTTCGCATGATGGAAAAATGTTTTTTATTTTACTTGTGGGGGAAGTTACATGTATGCATGTATTGGTTAAAACCCATTGAACTACACATGTGAAATGTGTATATTTTAATTATGCAAAATTTAACTCAATAATTTGCATTAAGAACACTGAATGGATTCAAGTATTCTGTATTTAGCCAGGGGTTATGCCTTGGGTGCAGTAGCAAAGCTGCCAGTGACCTTGTCGTCTGATCCAGGATAGAGATAGCCCTTGCCCATGTCAATCTGGATGAAAGTAATCTATGTTGGCTACAAAAAGTGTCCTTTACCACAAGCACATTGTGCAGCTGGAATGGAGAGGTTCAAAGCCAGCCTCAGCAACTTAGTACCCGGTTGGAGGGCACGACTGTCTTCCAGCACCTTAGGATCTCACCTCTCATCTTAATTATTGACTCACATGTCTAATCTGGAATAATAATACTAATAATAAATATGTTCAACATCTTTAGGTCCTTTCCTGTTGACAGTTTCTTTCAGGTCAGCCCTAAACATTGAGAATGGAGGACGCTACTTCTGAGTCTCATGCTTGCATCTTTTCTCTGTCTTACAAATCATCACTGCAAGTCATTGGGGGCCTGGATGGGGCAAAGATCATAGGCAGAGAAGATCTCATTTAGCTGGTATTGCCATGACCACAGGAGTTGTCAGGTTTCCTAAAGCTGAGCCCTTCTTCAGTGGGACACCTACCTACATTCCTTGGACAGCCCCTTCCTTATCTTTTTCTTTGCCAAGTCCTTTCATTGGGGACTTGTCTCTTCTCACTGCTTTATCAGAACCTGGTCTCTGGCTGCATGTGTCTGACTTTATTCCTCTCATATGTGAAACTGGTTCTGGAAACACAGTAATCATAAAAGAATGGAGAAGCACAGCAGAACATGCACATTGAAAAGGAGAATGAATAAAGAAATCGTATCAAATCCAGCCGACCAGGAACATGAAGAAATGGAAAGAAGGAGGTAGAAAAATAAAATAATGCAGAAGAAGAAAGTCAAATACATTATTTGCATAATAAGGTAATTCCTTCAGTAAAACACACTGCCAAGCTATCTAGTTACATAGGACCTACAGCAAACACACCTAAGAGAGTGATAAAGAGAAGACGAACACCTGCAGATGAGCCAGGTGAAACCAGGCTCCTCTCTGGAGAGGCAGTGCCAACATCAGGCAAACTGGCCTTTGAGGCTGAAAAGATCTAAATAGGAAAAGAAGAGCATCGTATAAAAGGTGTAATTAAGGGCAGAGAAGTATTAGTGATGCAACCTGCAACCTATAAATGCAAATAACAGAGCTGTTAAATATAAAACCAACCAATGGTTTCATGTTTAATAGAAAAAATACAGTAATATTAATAAATTCAGTGACAGAGGTTACTATTTTAGTCAGATTTCTCACCATTGTGATCAAAAAGACCTGACAAGAACAATTGAAAGAGGAAAAGTTTATTTGGGGGCTCATGGTTTCAGAGGTCTCAGTCCATAAAAGGCCACCTCCATTCCTCTTGGCTAGAGATGAGGCAGAAGGTCATGGCAGAAGTGTGAGGTGGAGGAAGGCAGATGAGAACATGGCACCAGGACAGCAAGAGAAGGAGAGAGAGAGAGGAGAGGAGAGGGGAGGAGAGGAGAGGAGTTTTCCTACTCAATAAGAACAAAATACATATATAGCCCAAAGTCATGCCCCCAAGGACCCACTTCCTCCTGCCATATCCTACCTGCCTACAGTTACCACCCAGTTAATCCCCCTGAGAGATTAACGCATGATTAGGTTAAAACTTTAATAACCCAATCATTCCACCTCTGAGCTGTGGGGGGACACCCCACATCCAGACCATAACAGTCTCCCTCTTTGATCATGATCTAATAATATTATAAATGATAATTCAAAGTGATTTATTTGTGGCAAGTATTTGGGGAAATAGATTTTCTTATATGTTGCTTGTCAAGAATGTACTTAAAAAAAAAAAAAAAAAAAAACCTAGCCCCCTCTGGACTCAATTGAAAATTCCACCCTAAAAATCTTTCCGTCCTTACCAGAATAAAATCAGTAAGGATGGACACAGGGATCAGGATTTTGTTGTGACATTCTTTTTGACAGAAAAATTAAAATGAAGAAGAGAAGCAAATGCTGACCAGCAGAAATGCTTGCCTAAATTATACTGCAATTGCAACACAATGTTATAATCTATGATCATTGGAAAAATAAATTAGAGCTGTTATTATTGACTGAAAAGTGGATTTTATCAGACACTGAGGAAGGATGTAGGAAGGCATGTACAATATATTATCTCTTTTCACTGAAGAAAAGTACATCTACAAATGCACATGTCCGTATGTCCTCTCATATGTGTGTGAGGGGGGTTACATGAACAGGAAGAAAATCAAATGTTTTATGTGGGCCAGGATGAATGGAGAGGAGCTGGACCAATGGACAGAGGAAAAAAAGGGGAATCAAGGAAAACAAAAATGTCATTTTAAAGAAAAAAGATAGATGTTTTTTCTGATGTTTTATGACTTGTAGAGAGACTGATTTCTTATTGAGCATAAACACAGGTTTGCAGAAAAGTGATTCTAGTTTAGTTAAATGCCTCTATCCATCTACAAAAAAGTTTGTTTTTTTTTTTTTTTAACAAATAACATTTTGCATGAGAAAAGAAGAAAAGACTTTTAGGAGTCTATCTTTTTGAAAGGCACTTTATTACATGAACATGTACAATGTTAGTACATTTTAACACATGAGGATAAAAATCTCAGTAAGTCAGAAATTGGCATGGGTAGGCAGAATTTCTCAGATGGTAAGATATCCAAGCTCTGATCTTCACAGCCCTCACATGCTAGGAGGGAGATTATCTGGGTGAACAAAATCTCATCACACGAGCCTCTAGAAGAAGCAGCTTATTTCATCTGGTGGTAGAAGAGAAATTGGAGAGATTCAAGGTAGGAAAAGAATGCACCTGCTCCTATTGGCTTGAATGATGACAGAACCGGATGGAAATAGCGAGAAAATACATTTATAAAGTTGTTTTTCTTCATTGAACAAAAAGCAATAATGTATCAGATCTCCCTTTCTATATCATTTTCTCACTCCACAATATTCGAAGAAATTAGAGCTAAAATTTATGCATTTTAGTGGTTATATAACATTGTGCCACAGCAAGACTGGGCTGATAACACCAAGGAGCCTGAAGAAGACCCCAAGACTCAGACAGGAATTGAAGCCCTGACTAATATTGATTTTAGCCTATTTTTAAGTAAACAACTGAGCCATGTTATACACAGATTTCTGAGACAATACAAAATTGTGAGATAATGCATGCATGTTGCTTTAATTCAGAAATTTTTGGTATTCTGTTGCAGCATCAATAGAAAAACTAATACCTTGCCCTATGTTTAAAAATGTGTGTAAGTTGAAAATGCGGTGTGGTTTCTCCAATAAGAATCAACAGACAGATCAAGTGCGTAGGCTTTGGGGTCAGATAGAACAGGGACTACATTTCAGATTTTCCACTAATAAGCTCTGATTTGAGGGAGGTTCTTTGATGTATCTGAGTCTCAACTTCCAAATCTGTAAAATGGAGTAATCATAACTATTTCGACTGATGTGTATGCGTGTGTGTGAAGTCGACAACATAACATCTATGTGGTTCTTAGGAAATACTAAAAAGTACATCATCCTATTATTACCTTGTTTTTGTTATCCCAACTAGCAATTATACAAGTTCAAAAAGAGTAATATTTTTAAGATCCAAGTAAATACATTTTCTCCACTTCCCCCCCTTTTCTCTTCCTCATATTAATTTTTTTAAAAAATTCCCATCTTGATGTTTACTGTATCAATTTCACTGCCAACAGCATCTGTTTTAGCCTGAGTGTAAAGATGCTCCTCCAAGGGTTTACCTGATCTTGCCTCAATAGACCAAAGAGTTAGGTCTCCAAGAAGGGGTGCTTGGCCCATGGGACTTTCCCCTAAGGATGTTTCCTGGTGTCCGCCTTTAGTTTGCACATTTCCCTGGGGAAAGCTCAAAATGCACCTTGAGACCATCTCTTCCCCTGTGAATGGGCCATAAAGACCAAGGCCGGGGAATCGGGTCTGGGATGCATGCCTGTGATCCCAGCTGCTTGGTAGACTGAGTCAGGAGGATCACACAGTTGAGACCACCCTAGACAATTTAGTGAGATCCTTTCTCAAAGTAAAAAAAAAACACACACACACACACACATACACACATATATATGATAAAAATCAAAATAAATAAAATAAAGGGCTGGGGGTATAGCTCAGTGATAAAGTATCACCAGTACTGAAATAAAATAAACAAATCAAATCAAATCAAATCAAATCAAATAACATACCAACGCTGGTGAGCAAGAGGCTGGTGGAATCCTCTAAAGGGACAAAGAGGTGTCTGAAGCATGCTGGCATGGAGCCATACCCTCAACATTTAACATTGTTGAAATTTCGTTTTAAAATGTTCTCTAGAGTAATTCCAAATGGCAAGAAATGGCAACATTTGATTCTTTCAAGGGGAAAAAAAAGAAGATAACAAATAATGCTTTGACTACTCACAATAGGTATCTTCTTTTGGAAACAAACGAAGTGTCAGGTCAGCCTCCTCATCAAATCCATGGCTTCCTGAGCTTCTCCAAGCTCTGGCAGCTTCCAGACCAGGATATCTGTCTCACACTCGTGGAAATAAGTCTTGGTGTATGGATTTACGGAGTGAGAGGTCCAGTCCATGACTTAGGAGATAAATCTACAGTAATATACCTGCTTCGATGATGGCTGCTTTTATTCATTTATTTTTCACTTAAGAAACAGTTATTGAGGAAGCACCCTGGGATAGACACTGTGTTAGACCCTTCAAGAGAACCAAAGATGAACCAGACACATTGTCTTGCAAGGAGTTCATGATCTAGATGGGTGTTCTCGACTGGGGATGTTTTGTCTCTCAAGGGACTCCAGGCAGTGTCTGGGACATTTTTGATTGCCATACCTGGAAGGGTGGGGTAGAAAGGTAGAGGAAAGACCGATATTCAGTGGGTGGAGGCCAGGGATACCATCAAGCAAAGCACAGGACAGTCCCTACAGCAGAGAACCATCCAGTCCAAAATGCCAACAGTGCTGAGACTGAGGACCCCAGATATCAGACAAGTCATGCAGCATGTGACTAAAGTTGCTCTGGGCACAGGCAGAGAACAAAACTTCATCTCAAGGGTTCATGCTAGACCACCAACAGGAAGGAAGTGCAGGGAAGTTCCTTTGAAAGCATGATCCCAGAAACATAGCTGAGGACAGAGAATCCTGCCGGGATGAAGGTGGGAAAGCAGATCAGAAACAGCTGCTGCTTGTAAATTACATCCTGGTGGTGTGGCTGATGGCCCAGTTCTACTCGAAGTTCATCGGCTGAGTTAAAACGGGGGACATGGAGCAGCTTAGAATCTCCTTAGAATTTATCCTTCATTCCCACATTTTCCAGGCCTTATATAAGCTCTTAGATTTCAGAAGCTCAGGCTTACATGTCCTCTGAAGTGAAAATCTGCAATATATTTTTCCCACCTTTTTGTCTTTAACCCTAGGGAACATTTCTAATAAAATGGGTCCCTGCCCTGCGGACTATGATCTCAGTCTCTTAAAAGAAGACCATGAATTACGCTCTAAGGTAAGATGAAGGCTGTGCAAGTTGGCATCAGAAGGTTCCTGAAAACAGCAGCCCCTGATTATTAACTATGATTTCTTAAAACGTATTTCGAGGTAGAAAGTAATTTGGTCTTCAAAGCAGGTTTTGAAGTGCAGGACCTGCTAGAGTGTCTGACGTCTGAGAAATCAGCAATGCCAATAAATTTTTACTACATCCGAATCAGACTTTTTTAAGCTATTGAAGACTTCAGTTAAGTTAATCAGTCTACAAGGCTCTTTCCAGCATGGATGGAGTGATTAGAAAATGTGCTGAATGAGCCGTGTTTCTGGATTTATTTGCCATGATCATGACTGTCACGAAGTCTGTGTAGAAACTCTCTCGATAAACTTAGATCAGTTAAGTTGCCTGGGTTTGAAATCATTGGTTAAATTAATTTCTCTGGTATTACTAAATCCAGTTTTCAGATACTTAACTGTTTCCAAAATCTCTTTCTAGCTAGACTGACTGAGTTTTCAGGATCCAGCAAATTTAGTCTAGTTAGAGAATTGAGGTAGGATTACCTCCTATACCTGATCCCTTCCTTTATAAGTTATATGAATGATTCTTAATTCTCCACTTTCCTGACTAAGTAAATGCAGTCAGGAGCTGCATAAAAATGTTTTGGTCAGTGATGGGCCACATACATGGAGGTGGTCCTATAAGAATACATTATCAACTAGTATGTGGCTGTCATTGCATAAGGATGCTCTCTGAAGTTCAAACAATGATGAAATTGCCTAATGACGTATTTCTTGGAACACACCCCTATCATTAAGAGATGCATGACTGGATAAGTCTATGGAGACCACTTTCATGGTCTCAAGACTGACTTTTAAGTCAGTCTCTCTCTTTCTTTTTTTAATCTCATCTCTAAAGAGTGGGCCACCCTCTAATCATACAGATGACAGAGTTTTTAATGTCCAGGTGGCTACTTGCGCTATTTACACTTGGCAATTGTTTCTATAGTACAGTCTGGTGCTAAAGAGGAAAGCTTAAGAGTCAGAAGTTTACCGAGATTTGTAACATTGAGAGACAACATTTCCTGAGTGTTAGGGGATTACAAGGAGCTGGCAAATGTTCTTGGCCAGCATCAAATGACTCATCGTATTCTCACAACAAAGAATGGGGTAGATGTTGCTATTATCATCATTATCTCCATTTTATAGGTGAGAAAAGTGAAACATAGCAGGAGGAACTAAATCAGCCAAAATCAGCAATTACATTGCTCATCAGTGTATCCCTGGGCTTTGAACCTGGACTGTCTGGCTCAAGAACCTGTATTTGTATTGATCATCTAATAATCCTTTCTTCTCTTTTTTATTTTTTTTAGTTGTCAACATTTATTTATTTAGATGTGCTGAGAATCGAACCCAGTGCCTCACATGTGCTAGGCAAGTGCTGTACCACAGAGATAGGACCCCTGTCCCCAGGCAGTTTTCTGTCTCTCTTTTTTTTTTTTTTTTTTTTTTAATCTTAGGCACTATGATGTGAAAACCAAGGGACGATCTTCAAGGAGAAAAAAAAAATTGAAAGAAAGTTCACTTCCTGTTAGTACCTATCATATACTAAGTACTTTGATGCATGCTCTTTGGAGAACTAAAGAAAGAATATTGCAGATCTAATATTTGACTTTTAAATAGTTTGCAAAATTCTCATGCTAATGATTACCTTTAAACTTTGGAATCAGAAAGGTGATGTAGGTAAACTGGGAGTGAATACAATCTCTCTAATAGTCGAAAATTCTTTCCTACATTTTCCGAGTTTGTGTGTTCCAATCGAGTTCTCTTTTTCATTTTATTTTTAATATTGTATTCCACAAATGACAAGTAAGTTCCTCAGGGGCCCAGTGCACTGGGAAGGGGTCTCAACTCTGATCCACTTGCAATATGGGCGTGTTGAGAATATTGTTAGTAAGGTCAGTGTAGTGGGAAGACAGACAGACACACTGTACTTCAAGTAACCCAGTGTTGGGCTAAGGCCTTGCCAAGCATGGACTCACCACTCTTTGTAATCAACTCCCCATCTGCCACACTGTGCTCCAGTTGAAGCATTTAAATTTTTTTCTCATCTTCTCATGGTGTCAGGAATTAACTTGCCTCTTCAGTTGATGTTAAAGACTCTGGCCTAGGTAATTTGTTGAGTGACTGTGAGAGAATGAAGTTCCCGTGGGACTTTAAAAGTGAAGTCTCAGTTTTTCAAATGTCAGTGATCAGAGAACTATGAATTTGTGGTTCCAAGTGGCCAGGGCTGCTAACTGTCCTCTGGGACACAAACAGAAGCCCAAAGAGATTTCCAGAAGGAGTATCACATGCTAAGTCCTAAGCTCTGCAGCTGAGCACAGCTTGCCTTCTCCCAAGTGTGGTTAATGGAGAGATTGTCCTGTAAAATTCTCCAGTGAACACATCAGATGCGAATTTAAAGAGGGAAACCATTCTGCTGGAGGTTCTCAGGATTTAGACTGGATTTCTTTTGTCGTTTCGATGACAATATCTGCAGCAGTGGAAGAACATGATGTCATATTTATTTGCTTTGATATCTGAGATGCACCTGGTATTTGTTGTTGTTATCTGGGACTTGTGAATTCTGTGATCTTATTAACACAGCCTCTTAGCAGAGTGTCTCCACCCCAAACCTTCCTCCTTTGCTTTCCTAAAAAATGGTGAGCATCATTTGCGTTGGCATTAAAGTTGCCAGGCTTCACTTCTGATCTTCCCGGGCACTTCAAAAGCATTTGTAATCCCCGGGATTCAGCCCTTTCTTCACTGTTTCCTCTTTCTAAGGCTTTCTCTTTTGATGAGAACAATCCCCTTGGTGTTCGTCAGGCCAGATGGGCAGGTGAACAGTTCTTCCCAGAGACTTGCTCAAAGACCTGTGAGGGGTTTGGGGAAGAAATGCTGTTGTTAAGTGGCACTTAATTATGCCAACTCTGAAGCCTCTTCACTGTGCTGGTGTCACTGGCCTGTCTCTTTCTGCACACAAATACCACCCCCCCATCATCCTCACCCTTCTCCAGGAGACTGCAGGAGTTCCCATAGCTAAGGCAAAACCCTCTGAACAACAACAGAGGGAGCTGAGCGTCCCTTCGAACCATGTAACACAGTTAAATAGACTCACATGCCATTAGCATAGACAATTTTGAATCCTCGTTCCTGTAACATGTTCTACCTAGCAACTTAATAGAAACCGTATAATATATGCACAAGAAGCAATGTTAAATAATCACTCATCTATGCTGAATAAAGTACTGGGCCAGGATTCTACTTATATCCTGAATATTGTAAAGCATTTTAAGTGCTATTTCCCTTAACCCCCATGAAAAATCATATACACACATAAATTATATTAAATTATAATATTTGAGACTTATGTATACTTGTACTACATATGCTGTAGCACATAATGCACATGTAAATCTTTTTCATAAAACTACTGTGATTTGTCTAAGACAAACACTATCTTTGTTTATTAGATTAAAAAGTTTAGTATATGCATGTAATTTCCCTAAAAATTCAGAAGACTTGAACATGTGTCTCCTGACCATCACCTGATTACATTTTTCAGCATACCACTGTACATTTTAGGTTTTCAAAATTCCTTAAAACCCATTTCCCCCTCAGTTTGCATTGCCTTTGGAAGAGTGGGCATTCCTTGTTTCTTAACCAATCCCGTATTAAAACAGCATTCTTCACACACCAGATATTTGGTCCATTAAATTGAAGATCAGATTTTTAATTTTAGCCATTTATTTAAAAAATATTTGTTCTTGATTGTTGCAGTGGGTCAGGAAATGAGCAGCCATAGACATGACATATAAGATGTGATGTTCCAGAATAAATGTGAATACCAATTTCTCTTTTAAAGTATAGATACTGCTCTTTCTAAAGACATTGCTAATGGAAGAATCTCAGTCTCTGTCTCTTTTTTAATGATAAATTTTTTGACTTCAGTATAGGGTAATGGGCCAGAGGGTCAATTTTCTGTGTGTTTGATGTTAGCTAAAGCATTATTTATCAGGCATAGAATGAAGACATACATTTGTGCTTGGTGGACTGTTTAGATTGGTAGAATGTCATGTGACCAGGCTCACACACACCATGCTACTCACCTGGGAATTTCTCTGTGCATATCTACCTCCTTTTTGGAATCAAAATTCTTATTTGTATTTTTGTTCATTTTTGAGTCCATTTCTTTGGAAGTGAAACAGTTTCCAAAACACCCATTTGAAGGAATGTTTAGTACATTCACTCATTCCTTAAAGAAAGTACAGAGGTTCACATCTTTGTTAGTTTTAAAATTCATAGGCATTTTTCATCATGACTTAGCAACTGGAGGTGAAGTCCATTGTTAATTGTACTGCACGTACTTAGTGAAATGACCTCTGACAGTTATTTATTGAGCGTGTACTATGAGCTTGTTGCCACAATACGTGATGTGAAAGATGAAAAGAAATACGATATGTCTCACTTCCACCATGAATTTAGTTTGAAGAAACAGGATAGATATTCATAGATTAACCAAAATGCAAGCAATGAGATGCACTCTATCATGAAGCACCTGTGTTTTAGCAGCTCGGAGCTGTGGTAGGCAAACCAAATCTATGGAGCATTTCTTGGTAGTCATTTCAACTTTCAGTCAAGTAACAATTGAATAAAGTAAGCAACTCATAAGAAAAAGCTACCAAATTATAACTTAAATGTCTACAGAAATATGTGAGATAATTCAAAGCTCTCATAGTTTTTCAAGAGTTTCAGCACTCTTATATTTACTTAGGAGTGCAGTGATTAAAAAATACCTGCCCTGAGTGATCTGATCAGAACTGCTTTTATTGTTGTAAAAGCTACAGAGACTTAGAAAGAGAAAATGGACCCAATGACAGGCCCTTCCAATTGATGGCTGTCATAACTGGATTTTGTTCTTAAGGTAATCAGATCAATCAATTCCATAATAAAGGAAACAGTCTTGGTGTGTTCACTAGGGATTTGATGACACATGGTCTTCACCTGGCTCACTCTCTCAGGTTTTCCTGGTTACTGCATCCTGCCAACCCAAAACAAACTTCTACAGTTGCAAAATGTTCCAACTACAGAGTGGCACTAAAACGTGTATGAACGGATAGCAAGCAATTTCAAATACTTGGCATCTTACAAATGATAATTAAGAGCATGTTAAAAAAGAAGGAAAGCAGAGTTTTAATATAACTGTCTTATAAATGCAAGCCACACCTATTTTTTTATGTTTCTAGACTTACGATTTTCAAATTACTTTTTCTTGTGAATGTTTTGTGATGAAATCTTCCAAGAGATCTCCATATATCAAACAGGTAAAAGTTGAGCTGATTTGCTGGGAAAGGGAGGAAGAGGTTAGCTCTTTCCTCTCCCACTGCTTTCCAGAGTAGGTCTCCTAAGAAGCCTTGGTTGAACCACGGGCTCAGTCTGTCTTCCAGAACCATCATCATGAGCCACAGTTCCTTCAAGTTCTAGTAGCTCCACAGACATGGTAAAAGTCCTGAGCTTAAATCTGTGTTGTCAAGAATCATAAACTGTGGGACTCAAGGGTTTTTGGTGACAAAGCTAGAATGCAGTGATTTACTGAAGCACGAAACAGAGGTGAGAACTCCTCAAGTTCTTGGTTCCTGTATTCCTGAAATCCAGCTGCCTCCCTTGCTGCTTCTTAAACTGGCTATTCGAATCTTCCTTCCAACATCTTTTTGCTAAGAGATAGTCCAAGATGCATTTCTTCTACCTGCAACCCAAAATCCCAAATACAAATACTGTGGTTATGGTTATGATTGTTTGGAATCCTAACAATATGGAAGCCATTCCATGTGAGCTAAAAGTGGACATGCTGTGCTCTATGTCACTGGGGAGATAGGAATTTAGTGAGAGAAACTGGAGTGTGGGGCAGTGATTTCAGTGCAATAGCTATCCATACTTTCTTAAAAATCAATTTTTTTTTTAGTTGTAGATGACATAATACCTTCATTTTATTTATTTATTTATTTATTTATTTATTTATTTATTTATTTATTTAATATGGTGCTGAGGATCAAATCCAGTGTCTCACACATGCTAGGCAAGTGCTCTTATCACTGAGCCACAACCCCAGGTGAACTTTCTGTTTGCTTTTAATAAAATACTTGATTTTTCTCATTTATTAATCTCTCTAACAAGGGAAAGAGCCCAGCTGATCATTCTATGAAGGCAAAATCAGCTGTTTGGCAACCTGGAGAACTTGAAGATTATTCACAGGATACATCTTACTTGGAAGAACTGGAGAAACATCGATTTTCAGTTTGGTGAGTAACTGTATACTATCTTTAAAATTAAATCTAAATTTGTTAAATCAAACAATTTTTTTGTTCTTTCTCTTCTCTTATTATTTACTTAATCGACAAAAATGATTGTGTATCTGTTGTAGTCTACAGAAAGTGTATACTGACTTGGAGATGTTTGTGGTCTAAAGAGAGATGTGGATGTGCAAGAGTACCAATACGATGTAATGAGTATTTTTTTAATTGCATAAAATGTAGCATGCACTCATAGAAGTAATGGTGGTCACATTCACTAGAGTATGAAGAAAGGTTCTCTGTAAAAGTTTGGGCCAAGTCTTAGAGAGAAGATTGCAGTAAAGAAATGGCAACCCTGGTGTGGGCAGAGTGCAGAGATGGTATTGGGATGGTTGGTGAAGTTGATACATGCAGGAAACACTGGAAATCTAAGCAGGTCATGGGTACTGCTCTCTCTACCTGGAAGTGTGTGTCTGGGTGTGTGTTTATGTAAATACATGGAAACAAACATGGAAAAGGTGTAAAAGAGTGAGGAATGGAGCCTCACAGGGGTAAGGAATAGAGGTTTTTTCAATGGCTATTCACCAAAGAACCACAGTGGCAGTGTGACAAGGGGAGTATCCTTGGGGAGGAGAAGAAACAGAGTAGCTGATCAAAGTCATCTGTTCCCACCCACTGCCTCCTTGCCTACCCCAAATCAATTTCCTGAATGGCTCCCCCATTGGGCAGTTTATTTGCCCCATCACTTGATTCTCACAGTTTGTACACACTTCTCCGTCTTGGAGCCACTGCCTGGAGGTCATGGTACCAGCTCAAATCATACAGTCACATTTTTACAACACCTATTGACCCTAACTTAAATTTAGAGGCGTACACATTTTCACCAATGCTTTCTAGAAATAGTTAGAATATGGACTCCTGACTAAACAGTGAGTTGTTTTCTGGACCAAGTGAAGCAGGTCTTTGGAGGAGCCCCAGAACCCAGATGAGAAACATGCATGCGTCTTCCAGGAAGAAAAATATACAAGAGATGCTATTTGAAAATACTAAAAGATATGCTCTCTGATCTTTAGAAACTCCATTTGCGATAGTCCCTAAGTAGAAGATGATGTGTACAGAATGTATTTAATTCAGTAAAATAACTGCCGGGAGAGAGGACCTGATTCCTACTATGGTGTGCAAAAGAGAGGGCTGGAGCTTCTGTTGGGCACATGCTGAGTTCCCGATCCCTATTTGAGGTTCACGAGAACTAGAGAACCAGCTCCATCGATTCCCAGTTCCTGCATTTTCTCTATTCTCCAGGCTTTCCCTGGTGACTTGGATCTCTACTTGACCTTCAGGAATGAACTTTTGGAGTCCAGAGCATATCATCTTAACAATGTCATTCTTACTTTACACATGGATTTAAAAAGGCTGGAGGTTTCCCCAGGATCCCAGAGTTTCAGCTCCAAATTACTCCTTAAAATGCAACTCCTAGGTCATATTCCTCCAGCAGGCTTCCCATGATGCTCTAGGTCAGGACCGGGAATGACAAGTGTAGCTCCCAGGACCAAATCCTGTTCTCCCTCTCTTTTTGTCAATAAAGTTTTCTGGAAATCACACATGCCTATTTAGTTATTTATTGTTATTGACTGTTTTCCCCTACAATGGCAGAATGGAGAGGTTGGAGCAAAGACAGTGTAGCCCACAAGCTTAAAATATATGCTTTCTTGCCGGGTGTGGTGGCGCATGCCTATAATCCCAGTGGCTCAGGAGGCTGAGGCAGGAGGATCGTGAGTTCAAAGCCAGCCTCAGCAAGGGCTAGGCACTAAACAACTTAGTGAGACCCTGTCTATAAATAAAATACAAAATAGGGCTGGGGATGTGGTTCAGTGGCCGAGTGCCTCCGAGTTCAATCTCTGGTTCCAAAAAGAAAAAAAAAATGCTTTCTGGCTTTTTACCAAAGAAGTTTAACAACTCCTGCTCCACATTCCTTCATTCATTTCTCTGTGTGTGGCTTCTAGGATAGAAGTCAACAAATATTTATGAAGCAGAACTTGCAATTAAAAGAAAATAAGTAGTCTTTGTAGGTAGGTCTGCCTGTGTGTGAATTCCAGTTTTGCCACTGCTGTGTGACCTTTGGCAACTTGTTTGAACTCTTGTTTTCTCTTGTGTCAGACTGGAAATCTAATGCCTATATTGTGGGATTTGATAATTATTGTGACAGTTGAAAAATAATATACACAGATACCTTTCCTGTATAGAGCCTCGAACATGTAAATGATTAATAAAGACAACTATTATTAACATTAATAATAATGCATTTCAAACAAATGTCTTTTTCCAAAGGTTAAAATGTAAGACTTGTTTTGGTTTGGATCTTAACTCTTCTCCAAAGAACCATGTGCTAAACCTTAGTCATATGTGGTAATTAACCATTATATATGTTGCTATTGGCAGCTTTAGGAGGTGGAGCTCAGTAGAAGGAAGTGAGGTCATTGTGAGGTGACCTGGAAGGGGATATTGGGACCCTGACCCCTGACCCTGACCTCTTGCTCTCTTTGGATCCTGGTCATCCTGAAGTGAGCAACCTCTTCCACCTTGCACTCCACCATGATGTACTGTGTAGCCACAGTGCCAAGTGGCTGTGAAGTGAACCTCTGAGAACATGAGCCAAAAATAAATATTTCCTCCTGTAAGATGTTTATTTCGGGTATTTTGTCACAGCAATGGAAAGCTATCTAACACAAAGGCATAGGTCACTTTATGATGATTTCTCACTTTCCATATCTACCTTCCTTTCATATTTCAGACCCATGACATGAAATCCCTTGCAGTTCCTGCTTCCTTTGTCTGGAGTATTCTCCCAGTTCTTACTTGATGTGGTTTGCTGTGGGTCTCAGAAGCACTTTTTCCTTCCCCAGAGAGGCCTTTCTTCACTACTGTACATAAAGTAGGATCCATTCCTGTTGTGCTTATTGACTTTCTCATCTCCTTGTTTGTTTTCTTTGATGTCCTTACCACAGTTTGTAGTAATCCTTTATATTTGTTTTTATTTACTCAGTTCTGTTACCATTTACTCCACAGAAGTTATAGTACAAGTCTCTCTGGTCTAGTCACATCTGGGTCATCAGCCCTAAGCTGTAGAGTACCAGGTCCCTGATATGATCAGTAAATACTTATTGAACAAATAAATAAATAAATGAGTGAGTGACAATTTCTTTATTTCCATATTTTTATTGGTGCATTATAATTATTCACAGTGGTGGGATTTGTTGTGACATATTCATACATGAATGATCATTTCTTTATCTCAGCCTGGAAGTCATAACTATTTATCTACTTCTCATCTCTTTCTTCTCTTGAAATTGCTACCATTTTTTAAAAACAGGTAATATGGAATAATTTGCCACCATTTACACATTTCTTTGTAAACCAGGACTGAGGATACGGGGACTGCTCAGACCTCTATAAACTTGTGTTAAATAGTCTGAGATACAATCCTTACAATTTCCTTGATGTTTTATTAGAGCTAGTAAATCATTTATTGGGGAAACCTTTACCTAGATCCTTTCTAAATCCCCATAAAATGCATTTAACACAGAATACTGTACTCCCCAGCTTCAAAGATACATGACGTTGGGTGGGAAGTATTTGCTCTAGTGAAGCAACTTTAAATGTATGTATTTTCTTTCTCTCTGACCTTTGTACTCCATTGCACATCCTAACTCACTCTTCTCCCAACCCTGGAGCCTCATTTGAGTCTGCTCATTTTGGTAAATTCAGTAGATTGTTTTGTTGTTGTTTGTTTGTTTTTAGATATACATGACAGTTGGGTGTATTTTGACATATTAGACATACTTGGAGTGCAACCCATTCCTATTTGGATCCCATTCTTGTGGTTGTACATGATATGGAGTTATACTGGTTGGGTATTCATATATAAGGATAGGAAAGTTATGTCAGATTCATTGTACTGTCTTTCCTATTCCCATTCCCCCTCCCTTTCATTCCCCTTTGTCTAATCCAATGAACTTCATTCTCCCCTACCCCCTTATTATGTGTTAGCATCCACATATCAGAGAGAACTTTTGGCCTTTGGTTTTTTGAGATTGACTTAATTTCACTTGGCATGATATTCTCCAGTTCCATCCATTTACTGCTAAATGCCACAATTTCTTTATGGTCAAGTAGTGTTCCATTGTGTATATATACCACATTTTCTTTAACCATTCATCTGTTCAGGGGCACCGAGGTTGATTCCATAGCTTTGCTATTGTGAATTGAGCTGCTATAAACATTGATTTGGCTGCTTCATTGTAGTATGCTGATTTTAGGTCCTTTGGATGTAAGCTGAGGAGTGGGATAACTAGGTCAAATGGTGGTTCCATTCTAAGTTTTCTAAGATCTCATCTCTGTACTTCTTTTCAGAGTGGTTGCACCAATTTGCAGTCCCACCAAGCAATGTATGAGTGAACCTTTCTCCCCACATCCTCACCAACATTTATTATTACTTGTATTCTTGATAATTGTCATTCTGAGTGGAGTGAGATGGAACCTTAGTGCAGTTTTAGCTTGCATTTCTTTAATTGCTAGAGATGTTTAACATTTTTTTCGTATATTTGTTGACCAATCACATTTCTTCTATAAACCTTCTGTTCAGTTCCTTTGCTCATTTATTGATTGGGTTATTTGGCTTTTTGGTGTGAAGTTTTTTGAGTTCTTTGTATATCCTGGAGATTAATGATCCATCTGAGGTACAAGTGGTAAGGATTTTCTCCCATTCTGTAGGTTCTCTGTTCATATCCTTCATTGTTTCCTTTGCTGTAAAGAAGCTTTTG
The DNA here is from genome assembly GCA_020662805.1 of Glaucomys volans. Classification (NCBI taxonomy): domain Eukaryota; kingdom Metazoa; phylum Chordata; class Mammalia; order Rodentia; family Sciuridae; genus Glaucomys; species Glaucomys volans. Next base: position 337,187 of record JAJEJO010001233.1, read on the forward strand.
GGTTTTATTCCATCCCATTTACTTATTCTTAATTTACTCCTTGTGCTTTAGGCGTCTTATTAAGGAAGTCTATTCCTGAGCCAACGTGTTGGATAGTTGGGCCTACTTTTTCTTCTAGTAGGCACAGGGCCTCTGGACTAATGCCTAGATCCTTGATTCACTTTGAGTTGTTTTGTGCAGCGTGAGAGAGAGGGGTTTAATTTCATTTTGCTACATATGGATTTCCAGTTTCCCAGCACCATTTGTTGAAGAGGTTGTCTTTTCTCCAATGTATGTTTATGGCACCTTTATCTAGAGGTGTTATGAGATAACTGTGTTTATGTGGGTATGCCTCTGTGTCTTTCATTCTGTTCCTTTGACCTTCAATTCTATTTTTGTGCCAATACCATGCTTTAAAAAACAAACAAACAAACAAAAAACCCTCTAGCTCTGTAGTATACTTTAATGTCTGGTATTGTGATGCCTCCTGCATTACTTTTCTTGGTATGGATTGTTTTGGCTATTCTTATTTTTCCAAATCAATTTCATATAGATTGTTCAAACTTCAATAAATCAGTGTTTCCATTTGTGTTTCAATGTATGGAATTTAGCTCATCAAATGCAAGTTCCTTTCATTTGTAGGTGGTAATAGTTTCTAAAATGATTTCAAAATATAATTTTAAGACTGCTACACAGTTGACCTCTGATTGTGTGAAAAAAATCTGTGTATGTTACCCTAGTTGGCCCTCTTCCAAGTCACATAATTGTAGATGACAGTCCTCTGGGTTGTTCCTGGTGGGATCTGTATCATGACTGTCTCTTCTGGTCTATAAGGCTTGTGATCACAATATGTTTGCATTTATTTCCTTTCAGATATGTGCTTGTGTGAAAGGCTGGTCAACTTTTGCCCACATTTTCAGTGATATTAGATCTCCAAGATATCTCCTGATATTTTTATAAGTTTCAAGCACTTCCTAAACATGTGTTGAAATCATACATGAAAAATGAGGGTTCACTAACAATGTGGGAATTGCTAACAGAACCTTCTATAGAAAAGACCTATAGTGCCAAACTGGAAGCTGACTTTAAACCTTCTGGATCCTATTGCCTTGTGGGTCTTGTATCATCTTCTTGGACATAATTTTTCCCCAAAATATCCTACTCCCCTTGTTTTCTGATTACAAAACTCCCCCACCCCACATACATATTCCAAGGGATTGCTGTGGTATATGTTAGATTCTTATGATCATTTCAATAGGTACTGGCATGGGCTATGATCTGAAACAAGCCACTAAATCCTTTTCTGGGATTTTATATTTTGTTACCAGAAATAAAAATTCCTTCTTCTCTCTGGGGAATGATTTAATTTCAATGCTCTCTTTGGTCACGACAATCTTTTTTTCTAGCTATACTTTCCTTACCTGTTCTTGTTAATAGCTACCATTGATAACCAGGAAGCCAGAAGATATGTAAGTTTCATCGATACTTTGTAGGTGACACATATACATTCTATCCTATGGATAATAACATTTTAAAAAGGGTGAGTCATGGGAAACCTTATGGCAGCTATGATTCTATAATGGATAAAATTAATCATAGGCACACATGAAAATATGTATAGTAGTCCCCTAACGTGCTCTGTACCTTCCAAGGTCTCATTACATGCAGGAAACTCTAGTCCAAAAATATTAAATGGAAAATTTCAGAAGTCAACAATCCATACATTTTAAATTGCATGCTATTCTGAATAGTGTGATAAAATCTTGCACCACCCATCCTTCCCAGCCCAGGATGTGAATCATCCCTTTGTCTGCAGCATCCACTCTGCATGCATGACCCACAGTCAGTCACTCAGCCACCCCAGTTACCAGGTTGGTGGAGTAGCACTCACTGAGTAGCCTTTAAGATCAGCGTCATTCACCTCCCTCATCTCATCATCCAGACACCGTATCATATGGCAGTGTCACAAAAAGAGCGAGAGTACAATATAAGATATTTTGAAAGAGAGAAAGGGAGAGAGAGAATCCACATCCACATGACTTTTATTACAGTATATTGTTGTAATTATTCTATTTAATTATCAGTTATTGTTCATCTCTAACTGTGCTTGTTTTATAAATCAAACTTTCTCATGGGTATGTAGCTCTAGGAAAAAATGAAATTGTGTAGGCTTTGGTTCTGTCCAGTTTCAAGCATCTACTGGGGGAATCTTGGAATGTATTCCCTGCAGATAAGGGAAGATTGTTGTCTTTCAGGTCAAAAAAGATGTTGTCCACTAAGAAGCTTTACTTTAATCTTTTCCTAGGAGAGCAAGGACTTTAGGGAGGAAGTTGGCAATGTCCATTCAGTTAATGACATAAATAACCACTCATTTGCCTGCTTAAACAGGGCTATAGAATCCATTGCCTGTGGAGTGAATCAGGTCCCCTGCTTCCTAATGTAGCAAACTTCATCTTTCTGCAATGATTTCTCCCAGGATGTAAGCCAGATTATGTATTAAGTACCTCTGAAAGTTGTGCTAATGACTATTGGAAAGCTGGAGATGTCACTCCAGTGGTTTAAAGAAGTTAACACAGTTTTCAGAGGTACCTAACTCCCAACTGGGGAGAACGTTCGGTAACAAGACAACCTTAAAATGTTTCCATTACTATTCAAATGCAACGAGGTGGGTAAGCAACCAGAGAGTCACACGCTTTTAGAGCAGGAAAGGGTCTTGGGGATGATTTAGTTCAGCCCTGTCAGTTTATACAAGTTCTATAAAGCTGAGACCTATAGAAGTTCAGTGACTTGCCTTAGGTCATGAAGCTAATAAGCAGTGGAAATGGGGCTGGAACCCACTTCCTTTCCATGTCAATCCATCTCAATTGTAAAAAATAAATTCTCCCAAGAACAATGCTAGCCTTTTTAGAGTTTCCTGTTTCTCTCAATTGTAAATGGCTTTGATATTTATCAATACATTGATAAGAAAGTGCTGATTCTTGGGAAAATCCATTTAATGGATTAATGCAAGTTTCTTCCTGCTGCGGAAGCGAGGAGTGGGCAGATGCCCAGATGTTTGTAAAATGCACGTGTTGCTGGCCACACAGACGGAGGTCTTTCTGTGTTCCCGGCCAAGAAGGTATGCGCCTGACCCGAATGTGCTGCCGAGGGAAGGGACGGGTTAACTATACAGCAAAGTTATTCTTTAATAAAAGTGATACACTTCCCTTTTTATAACACACATGTGATTTGACATTGAAATAAAATGCAGATGCTTCTTTGATTGGCGTATTCCCCATTGTGCTTTTTCTAAAACACCTTCACATATGGTCTGCCTCATTCCTGAGAAATGACTTCTTGTTTATGTCATACAAACAGAACAGATTGATTTTACAGTGAGTAAGGAGGTTGATGAATTGTACGTTGGAGAGAAATCCTTGTCTCGGCAATCTAAACACTTGAAAATAAATGTTGCTTTTTGGAAAAGGCTCTCATGATACATCCATGATCCCTTTATTTCATGCGTCCCTCCGAGGGGTTAAATAGATACACACTTGCAATCTCAGGGAACACACGTAGTTCCAGTCACCTCAAAACATAATTTTTCTCTTTGCTATCAAACATATCCCATAAACTCTAGGGTCAAAAAATGGCATAGATGTTCCAAAAGAATCAATCCCTGATATGAACTTAAAAATTGCACCTGAATAACACATTCCTAATATTGGGTAGGAGGGGAGTATTGTTTCCTTGTTCATCAACTGAATTTTGAATATGAAATTGCTAAAAAAATTCTCTTAGGGAAGTTCAACTTTTATTCCTTCACAATTTTTCTGTATAATTCAGTGAAATTAACACCATGTGTTCTTTCCTCAGAGAATAGTCCAATCACATCAATTGGTGCAGAATTTTACAGTTTATAAGTCTCCGTCTCTTTTTTTTTTTTTTTTCCTGTTTGATGCTCACAGCAGCCTTGTGGTGAGATTCTGCTCTCTCCATGTTACAAAGTATGCAACTGGAATCCAGATAAACTGGGTGGCTTACTGAGCAACACAGGACTGCTTTTTCTCTGTCACTAGCTGGCTTTCTTTCCACAGCAGCATTACCTCCCCCACCAGCCTTAGATACAAACATAGACTTTGTGTATTTTGTACTTTTCAATATATTGAGCTTTAAAATATGTTCTTCTGGCTTGTCCCGCAGAGTTGGGTAGATATGGAGTGAGTGAGGGTAAGATGGTACGGAGGAACTGCTAACTAAGCCAGGTCTAGACAGGTTCAGTAGAGCAAAATATCCATGCAGGTGTATTCCCAACAGTTATTATCAATTATCAATGATGCACTTTGGTATTTATTACCTGATGCTTTCATCTTATTAGACCTTTTCTTTGTTCTGAGAAGGAATCTGTCTTGGTGGCTGAGTATAGGCTCAGAGGGCATAAGATCTAAACTCAAAACAAATTTGCTTTTATAAATTAGACAAGTTTCTCAAACTCTTTGTACCTCAATTTACTTATTGGTAAAATGAAACTAGGAGTATCTGCCTTAATTAGTAAATTGAAACATGTCTATAAAAATGGAGTAATTGGCCTGGGGGTATAATTCAGTGGTAGGCCTTGTGCTTGGTATGTCAAAGGAATAAACATAATGTGTTTGTTTTCTATGGGTGCCTAACAAATTACACAAATTTAGCAGCCTAAAATAGCCCACATATTTTAAAAATTCATAATCTCTATAGGCCAGATTTCTGGACACAGCTTGGCTGAATTCTCTGCCCAGGGTATTTGAAGCCCATGACTGGGCGGTGCTTTCATCTGGAGTCTCGACTGGCGGGGAATCCCCTACATTCATTCAGGCTGTTGGCAGAATTTTTTTCCTTCCAGCTGTATGGTGGAAACCCTGTCTTTTTGCTGATGATGACTTGATGACTTGGGGGATACCCACAGTTCCTAGAGGCCCCCTGCAGTCCCACTCCATGTGGGCTTCTTACCCAAAGCCTCTGACACCATAAATTCCACAAAGGGGGTCTCTCATGTCAGTGAAGGCTGCTCTCTTTTTCAAAGACTTTTATTTGGTTAAGTCAGGACCATGCAAAATAATCTTCCATTATATTTCTATAAAAATAGAAGCAAAATTGTTTGTTTCCTCCTGTTAAGGAGATAGTGGGTGTGGATGGAGGGGAGGTCAGAGAGGAGAAGGGCAGCCCTATGGAGGATGATTTGGGGCCTAATTTCTTCCGCACAATCTCTTCACCTTTGCTATTTTCTATTGGCCAGAAGAAAGTCGCCAGTCCTGCCCACAGTCCAGGTTAGTGAGCGTGAATACCAAATAGCAGGAAATTTGGGGGCTGCTCATGGGACCCCAGTTTGTCTGCCTCACATAGGAGGATCACACAGGACAGCCTGCCTCCCGGTGAGGAGTGGAGTAATTCTCTCCACTGGCACTGTAACGACAAATCCACATGGAAGATGCCAATCCAGTTTGCCTCCTAGTTCTCTGTGTGGATCCAAGGATGAAATGGCCTGTGTCCCTTGGTCTGACTCCTGGGTTCCACGTGCACCTTTCTGTCTCTCAGAGGACTGAGAGACCCTTCTTCCTTTAAGCCTCGATGATGTGACCAGGGACCACATTTTCCTTTCTGACCTCTTCTCTGCCTACACCCATGATCTCCGTTACAGTTTGATTTTTATTCAGCTTTTTTGGTTTTGAGTTTTGTGTCTGCTTTTGGTAGTGCTCTCGGTGTTCAATGAGCTGGCTTTAAAAACTGTTCCCTATCAGGATTTATTCCTAGTCATTTTTTCTTTTCATACATAAGCAGTTATAATGGCTTTGTTAAATGGCCTCATTTTCTGGACCTCACAGTCCACTAGATTCTGAGACTAAGAAGAAGGATGCCGCCATTTTACTTGCATCAACATAAGCAAAATTAAAATGCAGGATGTGGTTGACATTGACACCCACTGGGGTAGTTCAAAGCTTTGCTCTCTCAAATTTCCCTCTTACGGAAAAGCAGACCTGTGCTGTGTCGGGCACTGTTGGTTGTCCCTCAGTATGGATCTTCTCCCCCATATTCTTACTTGTGACACTGCCCCCAGTCATTGAAAGCAGCAGACCCTTTCCCAGTCTGTCATACACTCTTGGCATCAGGTACCCAGTTCTTGCCACTGATGGGAGAAGGTTCCAGTTTGGGTTTCCTTCCATTTAAATGGGAAGGAAGCCCCTTTTGCCACCTTCTCTTCCTTTCCACGTGGGTCATTGTTATATGGACCTGATGCTAGAAGCTTCTGCAGACATTCTGCATTATGACAGGAAGACCCTGGGAGAGAAACTGACCCAGCACCTGTCGTGTTAAGCCAGTGCTTATCACTTGCCTTTACCTATTCCAAAGTTTCTTTTATATGAGATAATTAAGTGCGCTGTTGTTCAAAACTCTTAGAGGAGCATTTTGCTGCTGCTTGCTGAAAGCAATGTTACAGAGACAATTAACCTGCATAAATGTGCTCCTGATGTGGTGGATCCCCATATGCACCGAGAAGCAGGTGTGCATTCTTTCCTTCTGTATATGGCAGGATTGAGTGCTACCCTATTTTCTGGACACATAATACAGGAATCTTTTCATATTGTCTGGGATCCACCAAAGCATAGCGTGTAACTAGTTGCTTTCTAGTTCAGCACGATTTGGAAAATGAGCACAGTGTGGTGTAAGAGATTCTTCTCCATAGATACCACACTGATTCAGTTGGGGAGATGGAGAATGAGGTGAATAGAATTAATTTAGCCAACTGTCTGGAAACCTAACATGACATCAGTGATAAGATTTAAATATCCAGGAGCTTCAGATTATGAGTCAGTCCAAGTCCAAGCTGCTTGATTTAAATGATGAAAGGGCAGAGCTGAGCATGAAGCAATGTAGGAATTTATTTGATGCAAAAACTCAAATGACCAGTAAAATAGATAATGTTCTGTTGTAATAGTTTGCAAACAGCATCAAGAAAACAATTGAGTGGGTGTATTTTGAGCTTCAGGCATTGTAAATTCTTTCACTCTCATATACTTTATGCCTTCTTTAATAAACTGGAGAGTCTTGGGCCAGCTTCATCGGCGACGGTAGGTGGTCATTCATTTCACAATCCACTAATTTTCATGATTATTCAGTATTTTATGTTACCTAAACTGCTTTGGATTTTGTCTTACTCAAATTGTAATATGGCGATAGCTTATATGATTTCAGAATCATTAATTCAATTGGTGTTTTCAGCATATGGGAGTAACTCCCTTGTCTCTCCAAATACAAACAAGAACTTAGGGGTTTTAAATGTGCTGATGGTACATAAGGATACCTGAATGGTGCACTGATGCTGCACATCTTGTTGAAAAGATGTAGAATGCATGGGAAATGCCTAGGAAGGAACATAATCGACATCAATTATAGTCTAATCCTGCCTTCATGGAGACAAATGTATATTTGCTTTAAATTCAGTTTTAGTTTAACAACTGAGTGCTTACACAATGTGAAACAAATAATAGGGATGAGGTTATGTAAGGTTTTATGATCTTTCTGATTTTAAATTTTCTTTTTGTATGAACATTTATAGAAAATGTTCAGGAATATTTTATAAGGATGCCTAGTATTGGACTTCACCACTTGTCCCTTCTTTCTGTCATAGTCCTCCTACCTAAAATCTCAGGCCTGTTGACTACTTCTGACTCAGCTGTCACAGAACCCTTATGAGTAACTTTAGGATGCTTCCACTGACTATTTTTCAAGACCAATTCATTCTGGAAAATTTTGACACTTACGAAGTTATTCTTAATATTAAAATCTGTGATGCTCTTTTTAAAATTATTATCTGTTTGACTCTCTAATATCTTCGATTAAAATCTATCTATTTAGGATGGAAATGGAAAATATTATGCTAAGCAAAGTAAGCCAATCCCAAAGAACCAAAGGTCACATTTTTTCTCTGGTATGCAGATGCTGATTCATAATAAGGCAGTGGGCCAGGTGGGTAGGGAAGAATAGAGGTAACTTGGACTGGACAGAGGGGACTGAAGGGAGAGAAGGGGACAGGGGTGTAGGAAGGATAATAGAATGAGTCAGACATTATTACCTTATGTGCATATATGATTACATAATCGTGTAAATCTACATCATGTACTACCAGACAAATAAGTTATACTCCATCTATGTATGATGTGTCAAAATGCATTCTACTGTCTTGTCTGACTAATTAGAACAAATAAAACATATATATATATATATAAATTGTGCAATAAAGCATAACTAAAGTGAAAACATTAATCTATTTGCTTATCTTATGCATGTGTGTATGGATGGATGTATCTATCCAGTTTATTGATTTATCTCTCTCAAGATGTAGGGAATTGATAAATAACATTTAGATCCATTATTTATTGAATGACCACATCTCAATTTTAACATCACTCACCATCTTCTTATCTGGTCACCCCCTAAGGTGATTAGAAATTGGACACAAACAGCACACAGCTCTGCACAGATGTTTTGGAAGAACTTAGAGATGGATGTGAGTATTAGCGTCCACCTCTTGGCAACCAAAGAATAAGCAGAAAATGCCGTTTCCATTGAAGGCCTTGAAAATATCATGCCTTAGCCTCTTTATGGAGTTGGTAGATGGTGCCCTGCTCTCCCATTTCCAGTTTTTTCCTCCCAGGTACAGAGAAAACTCTATTGCCTAGTCCCTTTGCTGGGAAAATGGTTTTAAATTTGGAAAATCCCAAAGGTGTCAGGGTATATCATTTGAAAAGTTCAAGTGTATGTTGCACTAAAAAGGAGAAAATGGATATATATGACAGTCACAGTCTTTAATTAAACAACTGTTAGCTCTTCTGTATTTTCTGCTCTAACGCATAGACTCAAAAGGATCCACCATTTGACCCTGCTATCCCACTCCTTGGCTTATACCCAAAGGACTTAAAATCAGATTGCCTCAGTGATGCAGCCACATCAATGTTCATAGCTGCTCAATTCACAATAGCTAGATTATGGAATCAACCTAGATGCCCTTCAGTAGATGAATGGATAAAGAAACTGTGGTATATATACACAATGGAATATTACTCAGCCATAAAGAAGAATAAAATTATGGTATCTGTAGGTAAATGGATGATGTTGGAAACTGTTATGCTAAGTGAGATCAGCCAATCCCAAAAATCCAAAAGCCAAATGGTCTCTCTGATAAATGAATGATGATGCATAATGTTGGGGGGAAAGATGGCAAGAATGGAGGAAAGATAGCTAGCATAGAGGGAAGGGAGGGGTGGGGGCGGGTAAAATTAATAACAGAGTGTGTGACAGATACCATTGCCCTGTGTACATGCATGAACGCACAGATGGCGTGACTCTACTTTGTGTACAACCAGTGAAACAATAGCTGTACTCCATTTGTGTTCAATGAATCAATAAGTAAATAAATAAAAAAAAAAGCCAAATTATAGTCTGTTTTTGAAAAACAGCAGTCACTTAACTTCTGCTCCCAAGTTGTAATGGATGGACAAACTTTCCCAAGAAAGCCATGCTCCTGTTGGAACCTCCCAGCTTCCCTCAAGTCCCATTCCCTCTGCTGCTGATGATCACCAAGGGACCTGCGGGGTCACTGGCTGCCTTGGTGGTGCTGCTTCTGGGCTGGCTTCTGTGAAGGAGTGATGGTGGTCAGGCCACACTCCTACTCCTCTTTAGTGTCCTTTCATAGATTCCTCTTAATACAATCAGAACCTTATGGGTCTAACAAAATGACTAAAAGGTTGGGGTCACTGCAGAGAACGCAACGTAGGAGAAGCAATTAAAAGCTGATTGCTGAATACAGCTGCTCTCAAGGTTTAAGGAAAGATCCAAAACCTGATGTGAACCATCCATGGAATACTCCCACGTGGATACTCCTTACTTCCCAGTCTTGACCTTGGTCAAGAGATCTTCCTACCTCTTTCTCCCTGAGAAAGTCTGTGTCATCGACCTGGACAGTGTCCCACTCTTCTTTTCTGCTCTCCTTTATGGAAACTACATAGGATTTTTGTCCTATGATCCCCACTTGGCCACTCTAAAGATGGCATTCATAGGTATAGATTGGAACCAGTCTGGTGTTGGCTTTGGCCTTCAGAGTGCACTCCTCTCCTTAGACTCTGTTGACTTGAGGTGCGCTTTGTCTGCTGTTGTTCATGATGCTCAGTGAGGAACATTGTCTCAAGACCACACAAACAGGCTGCATTCACATAGATGTGTGCATTGTTGTATCACAGAAATTCTTAGACAGAATGAAATCTAAGGTCATAGTAAGGAAAATGAAGTTTTACTAATTATAATATTGTGTTTACTAATTGCCTGCCCCCAAAGATACTAGCACAGGCACCCATTGCTTAACAATGGGAACATGTTCTGAGAATGTGTGTGTATCTGCAATCTTGGATGGTACCACCTACCACACTCTTAGGCTCTGTGATCCATCTCTACATCTGTATCTTTGTCCATCCACATGTGTGTGTGCATGTGTGCAGAGCCTATTGCTTCCAGGGCCATGATGAACAAAACAGCATGAAATTAAATTAAGCACAAGAGAAGTGAATGCCATCCAGAGATGAAGTAAACCCATATGAGATCAATGAGGGTGCTGCTGGGATCACATGCCAAACTGTTTCATAGTGAAAAACGTTTTGATATAAATAGTACTATACTCTACAATGATGGTCAAAAGTATAGCAGGGCAAATATGTTAAACAATTATGTAGTTGTTTTCATCATTATCCAGGAGTTGCTGTGTGTGTCATTGTATGTGCTGGATTTTTGTGTGACAGGCAGCACAGCAAGTGTGTTTACACCAGCATGATCATGAGCAGGTGAGGAATGTGTTATGTCACGATGTCACAGCAGCTATAATCTCACTAGGCAATCAGAGTGCTTCGGTTCCATTGTATTCATCCCGGACCACTGTCCTATGTGTGTTCTGTCCTCGACAGGAGTATCATCATGAAGCACCTGGGGGTAGTTTGTAATTCTGGGCGTATCAAGAATTTGCAGTGCTGGGCATGACAACACCAGTTCTTCTTCTCAATATAAGTCCTGAATCTCTCAGTACTTGAGAAGTTTGGCCCATTAATACCATGTCCATGTTCAGCTATATCAAAATCCAGATGTGACATTGCAGCTTTTCTTTACATGATACTCAGGATAAGACATCTTATTCTTGCATTCCTGTACAGACTGTGGGCTCAAGTTTGGGGCAGGAGGAGTTAGACTTCCAGGCCCATGATAAGTCTAGCCCTACTTTTAAAACAATTATTGCCATCCTTCTCTTATGTAGACAGGAATCAACCATGTGCCTCTTCACAGTTTCCCATTTTTTGATGACAGTTCATAAACATTGACAAAATGCATCAGTGCACTTGATTTGGAGGGAACATTACCTGTGAATATGCCTTTCAGGAGACATTCTGTTATCAACTCATTTTCTAAATAACAATAAAAATTCTGATTAATTTCCTTTTGACTATCCTACTTCTATCACTTCCCTTGACACACTGAATTTGAAATAGCAATGTGCTCTGAAATCAAACCAGTGTGTTATGGTTCAGATGTGAGGTGTCCCCCAGAACCTCATGTGTGAGACAGTGCAAGAAAGTTCAGAGGAGAAATGACTGGGTTGTGAGAATCTTAACCTGATCGGTGCAGTAGTCCTCTGGTAGGGATTAACTGAGTGGTAACTGAAGTGGTGGGGTGTGGCTGGAGGAGGTGGGGCATTGGGGGTGTGGCTTTGGGGTATATATCTTGTATCTGGCAGAGTGGAGTCCCTCTGCTTCCTGACTACCATGTAAGCTGCTTCCCTCTGAGACACTCTTCCACCATGTTGTTCCTGTCTCACCTGGAGCCCTGAGGAATGGAGCTGGCTGTCTATGGATTGAGACATCTGTATCTGTGAACCCTTAAATAACCTCTTCCTCCTCTACAGTTGTCCTGGTTGGGTCATTTAGTCACAGCAGTGAAAAAGCTGACTAAAACAGTGTCCCATATCTTGCCCTGGAACATCTCTAGCAAACCTCTCCTTTCTTCATTAATTTTTGTGACTAAATTATTGTGATCACCATGTTAATATTTTTAAATCCTGCAGATAGTGTGTTAGAATATTTAGTAGTAGTGATTTCCAAATGTTTAAGAGGCACAGTTGGTTGACATGGCCAATGAATCATGTGGCACGATTGAGAGCAAAGCTATGAATTATGCCCAGATTTTTACAGATGTGGATTCTCTTACAAGAACACAGGTGGAAGAGTTTCTTTTTACATTTTTTTTTCTTTTTGGCTCTTTGGGAGACACATTTGTTGCACTCTGTGGAGCTAAAACAGGAGAATTGGGCTCAATAATAGTAAATCTTAAATTTATTCTTATCTTGGGTACCTTTCTGATTCTGGCTGATAGCAGATTGGAGTCAAGGGAATAACTTAAGAACAGCGGTTCTCAGGATATTTTAAATTAAAGTTATTTGGGGATTTATCAGGCTTTGGAAGTCTCCTCTAGATAATTCAGTTTATGGGTTTGGGGATAGAGATTTTTATTCTTATTTTTAATTTGATTTCTGACCTTTCTCTTCTGTCCCCTGTCCCCAAATATGTCAATTTTAATTTTGCTCCTAAGTAGGTAAAGTAAAATTTGCTCCCAACTAGGTAAATTTTGCAAACCAAGCAGTTTGAAACAACAGGCTTGGCTTATTTGAGGGTTTTTGCCTGAAACACAATTTAACCCTTTTTATTCTCTGCGTATTTCTCACTACTGCATCTCTTTCCCCCATTCCAACTCCCCCTCCCTCCATAGACGCTATTAAACAATCTTTTTCTCTCTGTTGACCAGCTTTTATTTCAAGTGGACCCCATCGTCCCCCATCACGTAGTATTGACGTCAACATGTGGTTACCATCTACTGGTTCCATTGATTCTCTACTTACTGTTTTTTCTTCTTTCACCTCTAAAATATCAACCAGCAACTGAGACCCAAATCTCAATACTTCCTGAATTCTAGATTTATATTAACTGCTAACCCAATATTTGGACTTAAAAGGCAAATGGCACTGACCTGAAGTCAGAACCTTGCCCATCCACCAAATCATCTATCTACTCTAGAAACAGATCATTTTTGCAAATGGTCTCTGCTGTGGTACCCATTCAAAAGTTTGCAATCTATTTATTTCCTCTCTTTGTTCTTAAATTTGAATATCCTTGTGTTTCATATGTGTTTTCATAAAAGGCATTAGGCTATAGGTATCTTTCTGTTTCTAGTGTCTTTAAGATAGCCCTATGGCTTCAGGGCTGTCCATGCTGATGCATGTAATGTTCTAAAGGTAGTGTGATGTGTGTGGTGCACTAATAGATTTCAAGAGCTGTGCACTGTTTCACGTGGACATTTGCTTCTTTGTGCAAGAGGATGGTAGACTACTACTTCCAACGGCACTGTTGAAAACTACATTGAAGTGAATATGTCCCTTTAAGGTGCCATGTGAGAATTTCTCTGAGAAATAGATCCAGGATTGGGATTACTGGGTCATGAGGTACAATTGTGCTTCATTTGGCCGAGTAGCTGCAGAATGGCTGCCTGAGTCTTCTACCCCCAATTGTGCACAAGGGTCCTGTTTTGCCACATACCCTCCCACAGACAGTATTATCCAGTTTCCAAACTGATCTATTTCAAGAGACATCTCATTATTGTTTCATTTTGCATTCTTTAATTGCAAATGAGTTTGAGTATTCTTTCATTTACCTACTGTAGTTCAAGTTTTTCCTTCTGAGAATTTTGCTTATTTCATGTTTTGTTCATCTTCTATGGAATTTTCTGAACTTTTCATGTTAACATGTGGAAATTTCTGGTAAATTCTAGTACTTTTACCTTGTGTGGACCTTTTCTCAATCAGTCAGTTTATATTATTACTTACATTTAATATATCAATCCACTTGAAGTCTGCTTAAACCCAGTTCTATTATCAACCTACACACAAACCTTTTATATCTACTAAAGAATATGTCTTTTGCTTATTATACAGATGAGAATAATGAGGCTCAGATTTAAATTCCTTGCCTCATAACATAAGCAAGTAAGAGAGTCCCAATTCTTACCTGGGTTTCCTAATCTCAAAATTCCCAAGTGGTCTTCCCTCCATACCCTCTGTAGAAGCCCCTGTCTATGATGCAGTCTCCCTGAAGGTAGGGGCCATGCACAGTCATGCTTCTGTCCTCAGCATCACTGAGCACATGACAGCATGTGCAGTTGCTCTCTGTCTGTGTGTTGGAGTTGCTTTCTGTCCTTTTACCCTCTGTAGCTTTCCATAAAAAGTTGTAGAACTGCCTTTTCATCCATTCTGCTGACAGGCCCTTTTCCCAAAGTGCTGCCATCTGATTAGATTGGCCCTTGCATCTGAAGGCTGGACACAGTCCAGGGCTCCCTGGAAGAGATCCGCCACCACCATTTGACTTGGAGAGTAGTACTTTGGTGGCTCTCCTGGAAGAGGTCCAGTAACTAACGGGGACATCAGTGATGGGTTCAAATCTGGGACACATTAAGGTAATTGTGTGGACACGACCATTTTGGAGACTTGGATTTTCATGTCTATCTTGATGCTGTCCTGACTGACAAGTTTCCTGATGGTGCATTTGAAAGGTTAATGAGAGCTGCTGTCTCCTTATCCAACTGTGCATTGTTGGGGAGGGTACTGTGGAGGAAATTCAGTTCCAGACTTTGGTTTTCTGCCATGGATGACAGTTTTGGAGACCTCTGTGAGTTTTCCAGGTGTTGGCTGTGTCTGACCTAGCTTTCTGCCAGCGCATAATGCAATGTGGCTCCAGTAGGGAAACTATCAACTCATCTCAGAGCCTGCTTGCTCCTATATTTCAGTACAACCATCAGTATTTGTCTGGAAGATTGCCTTAGAGGCTTTAGTGGTGGTTGACTATCTAATGGGAAAAACAAAGCTGTCCATGAGAGCAGAATTTAATTTTTACAACGATGCTTTGAGCTTTGCTTTACTATTAGTTGAGAGCAGTGCAGGCTAAAAATCAAATGAACAGAAAGTATCAGATCAAGTGCATATGACCTTGTGAGATGGATCTCAGCTTTAAAACCTTGTGGCAATGCTGATTCAGCCTTGGATGTCTGGGGTAACTAGGAATTGGAAGAAAACAGGACAGGTCAGACCGAGAAGTCTGGAACTTTGTTTTGGAAGAACTGTCAAATCAAGAGGAAGATTGTTTATTTGCTTATTCATGAATACAGCATGCACTTAATTAGGGGCATCAATTTTGGCCTGGGTGCTAGGGATACAGAAATACAATAGAAGCAACTGCTGCCATTAAGACATTAGCAGTTTACCTAGAACCACTAAGCATTATTGTGGGGTAGTACTGTTTTGCAGAGGTAGTAACTAAAAGTAGCATTTACTTACCTAGTAACTACCAAATCTAGGAATTGGTCCCAGTCCTTCTATTTCTATCTTTGCACAATGATGCAACTACCAGGTGACCTACCTATAAAGAAATCAGAGGAATAGATATAAAAAGTTGTTCACTGGGGCAGCAATTTTAAGAAAGGATACTGATTTATTGAGGAAGCAAAGGATAGCATTTTTCTTTGTAGGAAATAGAGAAGTAGGTGCAAGACCAGAATGAATCCCATAGTAGCAGCCTTTATACCAAGAAAGGGAATATCCTTTGTTGTTCTTTTATATTTCCCCTTGTTGGGTCTGCCTTGGTTTTGGAGTTGGGTGTGGGGATGGTGATGAACCAGGTCAGGAGATTTTAATGATTCTCAGCTACTAAGTTTAGAAAGCTAGGTTTAGAAAGCATGAAGCAAGCTAGATCATCTTATCCCCTGTGTAGTTTGTTTTGAATAAGTATATTTTTGAACGACTTCCTCAACGTCTTTGGATACAGATTTAATAGAATAAAAACTGTTATCACATCAGCGTGCAGTTTCCTTTTAAGAACTAAAACCATCTTCCAACCTCAGAGTTGAAAATGATACTGGAGCTAACTAAACATTTGCAACCACAAGTTCAACAAAACACATTCTGCTTCATA
>JAJEJO010001233.1:358229-452040 GCA_020662805.1 Glaucomys volans
AAAGATGTTTCAAGGCACTATACACCTTCAATGGCTCAAAGGGACACAAGAGAATAGAGTAATACAGGTCTGGAGCACCATAGATAGTATGGGATAATGCTTTTTAGATTTCTAGAAAGGATCATTCTCTCTTACCATTGTAGCAATTGCAACACAGTATTGTATATTTCTTCTCCTTGCATACAAATGTTTGAAAGGTCTACATCTGAGAACCTTTGTAAGTCATCTTCTATTTTTTCCAGATAATGCTAATCTTTCTTTCTTTGCAAAATACATAGAGAGCAACATTGCAGTTGCTTCTAATTAATACACTTAACAAATAATCCACTGAGTACATGCTCTGGGCCAGACATGATTGTTGAATGTGAGGCTGCAGCTTACAGTCTCTTTAAGAAGTCAACCCCCTGACTCTCAACTGTCATATAATTCTCATTGTTTATAGTACCTCAAACAACATGAGAATTGTCATGACTCTTAATAAGTCGTCATTGACTGAATGAACCTACATCAGAAGAAAAATCCATCTTCCTTCTCCACATGCAAATATGCTTTTCTGTAACACAGACTGGGTAAGTTTTAATCTGAGAAGTAAGAAAGGTGAAGAGTCCTAGCTGATTCCATCACACCATTCTTGATTTCCCCTCTTTCTCTTCCACCTTCAAATCCAGATACTCAAGTGCACCTGCGTACACCTGGCCATGCGTCATAGCTGAGTCAGTGGGATCACATTTGTTCTTGCAGACTGTATTACTAGCTAATGTTCTCTCCTTTTTTGCCCAGCTTGGCTCAGGCGGGTAGGTCAAGGAGTCAGACCATGTTACTTTTCAGGTGTGCAATGATTTGATCTCAATGCACTTGACATTGTTTAATCCACCATATACATTTCTCAGTTTATTCTCCATCAGTGAAGATTTTCACATTTCTTCCTAATAAAGTCCCATTTAATAAAAAAAGGAACTAAAGGCAGAATTTACCAAACCATTTGGTTTATTCTTCCTTGTAAAAGACTGAGGGTTTAACACCCTGTGGATGATTCCTTTTCCTGGATTTAGTATGATAAAGCTATGCTAGAAGGAATTCCGACCGAGATCCACACATTATGAGATTATTGTGGTCCTGAGGTTTGACCTTCCTTTGAACTCATGAAGAGTGTCCGGTCTTGTTAACCTTTCATCTAAACAAGAAGTTAATTTGTGGGTAGGGGTGCAGGGAAGATTATTTGGTTCTTTTTAAAGAATGTCTTGTGTGAATCAACATTTCGTGTCTCAGAAGTTCTCCATCAATTCCATTGCGTAGAGACACAGGAAAAGTTACTTTTATGGGGCTTTTAACTAGCTACTGATGTAATTTGTTATGCATTTTTTACCAGTCAATCCCTAACTTACATCTTTGAAGTTTTCTTTAAATAGAGAAAGACACTTTGACCTTACACTGAATATCCTTTTTTTTTTTTTTTAGGAGAAATCTGTCAATTGAGTTATTTTTATAGTTAACTTGCTATTTTATTTATTTATTTATTTTATTATTAAACTATTTTTAATTCATATTTACTACAGTTTTAAAAGAATTGAAAGCAAAATATATTAGGGTATAGATTTGTGTTCTTGGTATTCTCTTCATTCCTGAAATGACATTTACACATAGTTACAAATGAGTTTAAAAGTGAATTTGAGGGCTGGGATGTAGCTCAGTGGTAGACCATTTGCCTAGTAAGAGTGAGGCCCTGGGTTTGATTCCCAGCAAAACACATGCACGCACACACACACACACACACACACACACTCCCACGGGGAATTTGAAAAGTTTTCAAAATGTAAAGTAAAAATCCTAAGGCTTAAATGAAATAGATGATTATTCATAAAATATTTTCCATTTCTGACAAGACACTTTTTTGTATTCTTGTAAATAAGTTTAAGGTTATTAGCAGAAAATTAGAAATAATTAATTGATGGAGTTTAGGATGATTAGGGGGAGATGCTAAGAATGAATGAGCCTTATCTCTTTAGGTGACCCATAAAGTGCTGATGTCTTGCCCTTTATATCCCTGTCCAGTGGTGCCACAGGGTATCAGTCCATTTTTCATTACTATAGTGAAATACCTGAGGAAGGTTGCTAATTCTAAAAGAAACTAAGTTTATTTTACTTAAGGTTTTGGAGGCGGAAAGTCCAAGATTTGGCCCCTAAACTTGTTGGCATCTGGCTGGAGGGAGCTAAAAATCATCTCACAAGAGTGGAAGCCAGAGAACTATTCAGGTTTTGGTTTGCTATTATAGCCACTCATTCCTGAGAGAACTCCAGGGGCCCAGGAGAGCTAAGTCAAGGGCAGCACACCCAGTGACCTCAGGCGCTCCCACTAGGCTCCTCCTTCTAAAGGTCCCCCCACCTTTTCTGTTCTGATTGGCTTACACAGTATTGTGCTGATCATGCTGCAAGAGACTGCCTGATGTGTTGTTATATGTTAGAGGCAAAAGACGTTTTGAAATGAAAGAACTTCCATGGGAATGGATTCAGTGACTGATGATGAGATGTTCACAGTGGGCCATTTGAAGTCAGCTCTTGGTAACCTTGGAAACAAGCAAGCTCAGAATAATCGCCCAATTATGATTGGATGTAGCTGACTCTACAATGTCATAGTACATGTTATGAACATGACAATGTGAGTGGCCATATCGATGCTCTTATCAATGATGCATAATATTTACGTAACATCCATATATGCTAACTGCTTTCATGTGTATGAGTCAATCTGAACAACTCAGGGGGAATATTTTAAATTTTTATTTAATCAGTGGAAAATTGTAGCTCAGACATATTAGCTATATGATTTACCCATGCAGGACACTTTTTTTCTCTAAAAGCATCCATATAACATTGGGGTTTACTTTTCAGGGCAGGTTAGTACTTGTTTGTAGAAGATTTCTGTCATTTGATTAGGTAAGTGTTTCCTCAGAACTTACCTTCATTTTCCTTGAGCATGGAAGTTTCTATGTTAATTAATAAACTGGTCCAGTCTGTATTCTATGATGCTGACTCCTGTTCATAAATTCCACAAAATAGGAGAAATTTCTACTTTTTCCAGCTAATGATGCTGATATTATGAATAGTTTTGATGAACTAACTCATTTATTCGAGGCCCATGGATACTTGACACCTACATTAGTCAAGGTTTTCCAGAGAAATGGTGTGTGTGTGTGTGTGCATAAATATGTTTATTATGAAGAATTGACTCATAGAGTTATGGAGGCTGAGAAGTCCATCTTCAAGTTGAAGACCTAAGAAAACCAGTGGTATCATCGATTCTGAATGCAAAGACCTGGGAACCACGGGAGCTAATCTCAGAGGAATGACAATAAAGATGAGAAGATATGTCACAGTACAAACAGTGGGACAAAAACCAAGGGGTGAATTCCTCTTTCTTCCACCTTTGCTCTGTTTAGGCATCCAACAAATTGGATGAAGCCCACAGTGAGGAAGGAAATCTGTTTTACTGACTCTACTTATTCACATGCTAATCTCACCCTGAAGCACCCTCACAGACACAAGGAGAACTGGTGCCTAACCTGAGCACCTCTTGATCCAGTGAATTAACACATAAAATGGACCATCAAGAGATACCTTATATAATTGGGCAGAGTGTGTTCCTTTGAGATGTTATTGGCCACATTCACAACTAAGTTTCCAAAATCTTCCCAGTAATTATCAAAACAGTGAGAAAGCACCACATGACAAAATATTTACTTGTGTCAATGAATAAACACACTTGCATCAATTTCCAGTTTTTACATGGCAAGGTTAAATGCAAAGCTTAATTTTTAAATAAATACTATTACTAATAATCAATATATTGAAGCACTCTTCTTGTTCATTCAAAAAATTGTGTAACTTCTTGGTTTCTAGATGTGATGACTTGAATTCAATATGTTACACCATATGGTAACATTTCTAATAGATTACGAGTACCATAATTGTCAAGATGGTGTTTCCTTGTGTAGAATATAAACCTGCTGTTATTGACTGTTGGTCCACACTTTAGTATACATCTTTGTCTTCTGAGAGAAGCAGGTCACTTCAGACATGATCTATGATCTATTCTTCTTGATCGTCAGGTGTATCATTCCTAAAGAAAAAGGGGATAGTAAAACACCATGTCTCTGAATACCCCCTTTCTATTCCCAAACACCTAACCAAGTTAAGGCAACATTGAGAACAAGTCAGGGCCAGAGAGTGTAGGTACATATTACCTGAAAGACACTGGATTTCTCTTCTGCACACCAGGAACCAGGACAAGTTAGCATGATCTGTGGGAAGCTACTTTCTTGCATGCACACTGGGACAGTTGCTTCTTGGGATGCTGATGTTGATGATCAGCAACAACAACCTAATGTTGATGATGTCACTGCTTCTAAAACCTAACATATTAAAGTCCTCTGTTAGTGGAGGCTGGCACCTTGTATGATTCCTCTAATAAATCATGCTCTCATGCTGTCTCTGGGTACTTCCTTTGGTTTTCCTCCAATATAGCCCATCGACCTGACACAACGGGGCTGAGAACTAGACATAAGGGTTCTTTTCCTTTCCTTAATGAACAGAATTAAATCTCAGTCGCATATTTCCATATTGATGAGGACTTCTCATGGGTCTTGGTGAACATTACATTTGGATCAGTCAAGAGCAATCAATGAAGGACTTTGCATGAACTTTCAATCTCTATCTAGAAGCCAGATTAGTCTAAAAAAAAATCAAAAAATTGAACAAATAATGCTGTGCTTTCCTAAACAAGGAATTTAAGTTTTATTTATATCTCTGAATAATAGTTATAGAGACAGATCTTGCCATCTCATTCTATATCCCCCTACTGAGAAACAGTGGATAATGCTTGGTAAATGCTGGAGCTCAATTGGTAGTCTGTGGTCCAGGATCCCTCAGTTTAGGAGTTTATGCTTTGCTTACTTGAACATGAAAGATTTCAATATTTTAAAAATATGAATTTTTGGCACTAAATTAACAAACATCTATGCTTTGCTTTGAAACAATAGTTTTGAGCATTCGGTTTGTTCAAGCATTAGGACTGAGGTGGTCTACTGGTGGCACTTGACAACTTGGCCTGATGCTGTTTAGATTTCTTTATAGACACTACAGACTCATAATCTTCCTGACTCTCCCTTCCAGGGGTCATTGCCAGGTCATTTCTCTACTTTAAAACTCTTCCTTCTCCTTTTGTGTTGTTATCTTTTACTTTAGATAAATGTCTTTCCTAAAACCCTCCTTTGGTTCTCACAATGCCATGTATCTCTCCTTTTTAACACCTACCCTTGGAGCAGTTCTACCCTTATTGATAATTTATTGTATTCATATTTGGAACTCCATGATAGAATTGAACATACTTATTTTTTTCTGTTATATCCACAACCATCTGGAATTATATACACATATAACCACATAAGCTTAAGAGATATATCATTTACCTGGTTCAAGCAATCTACCTCTGTCCACTATCTGGATATTATTTTTAGCATCGCTTCTAAGAATATTATTCCATGATGTTATTAGGGTCAAATCACACAGGATCTCATTATCTAAGTCAGCATGTGAATTAAGCTTTGGTATGCACCTGCTCAGGTATGACTCCTCCTGACCCAAAAGATCAGTGAACTAGAAGGACTAGTTACCTACACTCCCTCCACCCCACCACACATGCCTCACATGGTAAGCATAATTGACATTCTTTCCAAAGGTGAGGAATAGGAGGCTCTTACCATTTTCTCTCCCACAGGAATTCTGACATCCAGATGGCACATCCCACACATTTCTTCAGGCACAGGGAAAATTTCTTGATTAGAGTTCCTAGGCGAGTTGGTGCCTAAGCCACTGCTGTCTTCTGCTCTTAGATTTCCCTCTGGGCTCTTGGTTCCACCCATGGAGCGGCCATTCCTGTTTGATAACAAATTGCCCAGGTTTTCAGCAAGGTAGCCTTCACACCCTGCTTCCTGCCCATGGAAAGTTGGGGCCCAGAAGCCGTTTTTATTTTGAAGTATCTCTCTTCTATGTTTTTGCTATGCTGGTAAAATTCCCTTAAACAGCCCATGGGTTAGATTAAATATAACAACTCCATTATGTGAGACTTCACATAAACATCATGCCCATCATTCTTATGAGAAGAGTCCTGCTCCACGTTGGGTGTTAGGATAGGATGTGGTGGGACAACATCCTTGAGATTCTTAGAGGGCCTCTGTCCTGCTGAGGGAAACTACTGGGCCCAGTCTTTGGTCATTTTCAGGTCAACAAAAGGACTGATAGGTGCATCCTTTACTGGTGATTCTGGAGATGTTTCTTATTGGGAGATGTTTTGCTCGCAGAACACATACAACGTGAGATTTTATTTATCAACCCAGAAAAGTCTTGGGCCCTATACTTCCAACTGAGAATTTCTTTCTTTAGCTCTACAGGACTTTCTCAGATAGAGCTAAAAGTACCCACGTGCTAAGTTCACATTCTGTCTGAAGTTCTTAGATCTGCAAGTCCTTCATGCATACTTTCTACTTTCAAAATATTTTCCAAGTTACTGGTTTTTTAAATTGGCTCCACCTCTATATACTAGGGAGACCAGTATCCACTAGCAATTTTCTCACTGTTTTTTCTCTTATGCTGATAGTTTGACAGTTTCCATGCTTCCCCCATTAACCCATCTCCTACCAAGGCAATGCCAGATGTTCCAGATTTTTGTTAATGGAAACACATTCCTGGGTACCAGTAGTCTTAACAGATATCTGTTATGCATTAAAAAAAAATCCACCATTGCTCACAATTCTGTGGGACAGTAGTTGGAGCTAAGGTCCTTTGGGTTGTCTTGCTTGGGCTCACTCATTGCTGCAAACATCTAGCAGCTTAGCTGGGAGCTGATCTTCTATGATGGCTTCATCATGACCCAGGGCCATGCACACCAGTAGACAATTGTCTTGATGAAGGGTATTTCTGTTTGCATGTACCTGTTCAAGGTGTAGAATTTGGTGGACAACCTGAAACGGTCATCAGTGTCTTTATTTGAGATTGTAGTGTGACATTTCCAGTGTGAGTGTTATTAAAAAAAAAAAAAATGGAAGAATATTCTGTGGCTCTGAAATCCTGAATCTTCTGAGATTGTGTGGGATCTGACTGGCATGCTGCTTGTCACCAGGGTACATCAAGCAGCTCCAACATCCCAGGCACAGACGCACAGTCATTTCTTCTTTTATTTTATGGTTAACCTTTGCTTGAATGCACTCACAACAAGATTGTATGTTCTATAGCTGTGTTTTAACAGTTTTTTAATTTCAATTGTTGCTGGGAGCACTGTATTGGAAATTAGACACTTTTAGTGCTTCATTTATGGTTGATTTATTCACGCCCCTTGTATATAGATACAGTGTCTCTACAGTATGGGGTTTGCTAAAGCTGGATGCAAACGCCAGCCTGGGAGCATACTTCCTGGCAACCGACCGGCCTAGATTTGGCCGCACCACCATTAGCGCCTGATGGCATTTGGCTCTCTGCTCCTTATTAAATGGGAGAAGACAGAGGGAAAAAATAATACTTGGACTTCTCGATGAAAATGGCTTCTGAATATTTTTTAAAAAATAGCTAATGCAAATAGACTTGGGTCTCTTCTTCCCATGGGAACGATGTTGCTTTGATATTTATTTAAGTGACACTTTTGCAGTCTTTCAGTAAATGCACAAGATATTCTAAGTTGTGTAATCTCCAGAAAAAAAAAAAAAGTAAACATTTGGTTTTTTGAGATACTGAAAGATCCTCAAACACTCTAAAAAGCCATTCTTTAAAACATCCGCTTTTAAAATGTAATTTTTACTAATCTTCACCTCATGGTGGGGACAGTGGAAACCAGATAAATGATTTTATGAAATTAAAAAAAAATACTAAGTATCAAATGGAGTGAAAGTCTTATCCCAGGATATCCTAATCCCCCAAACAATTGGCCTCACTTTTTCATTAATACAAACGCATTTAAAAGGAATCGAACCTTCAGTTCTAAATAAATGCATTAATAATTCTTTCTTCTAACATTAATATTTGTAGCAGTTATAATAAAACAGGCTTGGTTTCTGCTAAATCCTCCCTATTTTCTGTATTTAGTAATTAAAATAGCATGCTCATTTGTAGATGGTTCTAAGAGAGATGTCCAAGGTATGTTTTAGCCTTAGATTACTGTTTCGACATTAAGTATATTCCCTTCATTGGTTGAGCAATTATTTTAGGAAGTTGTTCCAGTGTTCAAAGTTACTAGAAAAACAGTGCAAGAGGGCAGTAAGAAGGCACCCAGCAGAATGTCCCCTGCCTCTTCACTTTTCCCCACGCAGCTGGGGACGCCCAGGGCCTTTGCCTCCTCAGTGCCGTGGCCCTTGAGCATGCCTGCTTCCTTGCCAGACACGCAGTCCAGTGTTTATTAAATGGATGAGTAAGTAGTGATTCAATTATTTTACTGCTATGGGGAGGCAGCTTCGAGTCAGCGTCACTGATTGTCTCTCTGATTTCCTTCCCAAGAAGGTCCTTCGGGTGTGTGAACCCAATGGCATTTAGTCACTGAGCCACATCCTCAACCCTTTTATTTTATTTTATTTTATTTTATTATTTTATTTTGAAACAGGGTCTTGCTAAGTTTCTTAGGGCCATTGCTGGGACTGCCTTTGAACGAGAGATCCTCCTGCCTCAGCCTCCTGAACTGCTGGGATTACCGGCCTGCGTCACCATAATCAGCTATCATTCCTTTTTAAGGGTGAGGGGCTGCTGTTCAGAAGGAGCCACTTTCCTTGGGGCTACTACGTGGTTGATAAAGGGTTACCTGCCTAGAAGCCTAGTCCAGACTGACATTAATTTAAAACCATGAGCTTTCCATGAGGGAGGAAGAAGTTAAAAGGCCTTTGAAAAAGCAACCTGATTCATCATTTCCATTTTCTTACTGCTTCAAAACCTAGCCAAAATAAGTGGTGATGACGTCCAGTGACACCCCAGCCTTGGTGGCAGGTCACATATTTACCCTCACCTGCAATCTGGGAGCCATGACTTCAGGTTGGCCAGTTGGAGATGCACACTGTGCTGCTGCTGTATTTATTTGGGGCCTGAATTATGATTAAGTGCCCATAATGCTTTCAGTGTTCACCATTCCGTGTGACTGCTGGGATTGTTGACTTGTGTGCTTGTTTATTAAATCAAACTTTTTTAAAATGTCTTCTCCTGAAAGGCAGATAAAATTTCCTTCAGGGTTATGAGTCTCTATAACTCTCCTGGGTGCATCCATTCTGAGAGAGAAGTGTCCTAATCGTTTGGTCCAATATAAAACATGATGTTTTTAAAAGCAGAAGGTATTGATGGGTGTTTCCCCCTTTATTTATTTATTTTTAAGATGTCTGTAATTCAGGGTATTAACAATAAAGACCAACTGGGACTTTCTAAACATTTACTTAATAGTCAAGGCCTTTTTTGGGGAAACCTATTTCTTGTCTCTATGAAGAAAGATGGAAGCCAGGTAGGTTCGCCCTGTCCCTGTCCCAGGTAGGTTGCCGCTCTCTCCTCTCAGATGCTTCTTCTTTGTTGCTATGAGCCTTAGATTCTTACTCCTTTGCCAGTTTTAATCCTACCAGTCCTTCTAAGTCTACCTCAGGAACTGTTTTTGCATCAGATGGTCCTTAAACATTCCTAGCATTTCCACTCTGAACTTTTATTATTTTTATTTGTTCTAGTTAGTTATATATGACAATAGAATGCATTTTGACACATCATACATAGATGGATCATAACTTTTCTTTCTTCTGGTTGTATGTGATGTAGAGTTACACCAGTTGTGTAATCATATATACACAAAGAGTAGTAATGTCTGATTCATTCTATCATTCCTACCTCCATAACTCCTCCTCTCCCTTCGCTCCCCTCTGTCTAATCCAAAGTAACTCTATTCTTCCCTAGCCTCCCCACCTTATTGTGAATTAGCATCTGCTTATCAGAAAAAATTCAGCCTTTGTTTTTTTGGGATTGGCTTATTTCACTTAGCATGATACTCTCCATTTCTACTCATTTACCTGCAAATGCCATAATTTAATTATTCATTCAGACTGAATAGTATTCCATTGGGCATATATACCACAATTTCTTTATCCATTCATCTGGTGAAGTGCACCTAGGTTGGTTCCATAGCTAGGTTGTTGTGAATCGAGCTGCTATAAACATTGATGTGGCTATGTCATTGCAGTGTGCTGATTTTAGGTTCTTTGAGTATAAACTGAGGAGTGGATAACTGGATCAAATGGTGGTTCCATTCCACCATTTGCACCCTCCACACTACTTTCCAGAGTGGTTGCAACAATTTGCAGTCCCACCAGCAATGTCTGAGTGTACCTCTTTCCCCACATCTTCTCCAACATTTACTGTTGCTTATGTTCTTGATAATAGTCATTCTGACTGAAGTGAGATGGAATCTCAGTGTAGTTTGGATTTGAATTTCTCTGATTGCTAGAGACATTCAACATTTTTTCTTATATTTGTTGATCAATTGTGTTTCTTTTTCTGTGATGTGCATTCTGAACACTTAGACATTTCTCATTGGTACAATACTACTGCCTGTCTTCTCTCCCCAGGGAAGGGGTGAGGAGGGAACATCACAGACCATGTAGCCTGTGTTTGTCCTCCTGGATGCTTGAAAACTTCTCTAGATGGCTTATAATGCCTAATGCAATGGAAATACAGTGCAAATACTCTGCCTTGTTATACTCTATCTTTAAGGGAATATTCTTAAGGAAAAAAGTCTGCACAGATGCAATTGTTTTTGTCTAGACTATTTTCTATCTGTGGTTGGTTGATTCCACGGTATGGATCCCAGAAATACAGACAGCTGACTGTGTATGTCCACCTCACTGCTCTCAGTGCCTAAAAGAGTATCAGTTGGATCCCAAGTGATGAATAAAAGAACATCCAACATTATGTAGCTGAATTGTAACTTGCAACGGGAAGAGCTGTCCAGTCCCACGATTTTTTCAGTTAGACTTAGCTTCTTGCTTGGGGTGTTAATTTCCAGGTGGCATGGGCTGCAGGATAGAAAAGCTGCCACCGCAGAGTCACTTCAGTCTTTCTTGGGGTACTTGGGAAAACGAAAGGAAGTAAGCACCGATATGGAGGCCAGGAGAGACGTCAGCGACAGCGGCAGCACCAGCAAATGGCACTTGTTATTTGTTAATCCTGTACAATTAACATGAAGGTGGGGAAAACACAGTTTTCAGGGGTACAATGTGATCATAACATATCCCAGGAAATCATGTTGGATTTAATCGCAGGTGTGAAATTAACCAATGCTATTTTCATAAATGCTATAATTAACCCAGATTTCCAGCAAGAGGTCTTTAAGGTTCTAGAGAATTCTCTGTAGTCATCCCTCCTTATGTATTTACTTCTGAAATGGTGGGCGTGTCCCTGAACAGATTTTCTCCCTGAGTTTTGATCCGCTCCTCACTCTAAGCAGAGAGGTAAACATCAGAGCCGTGTTTGTTTATCTGCAGCTCCCCTTCTTTTGTTCCTGTGTCTCAAAACTGTGGGCTGCAGGTTTGGGTTCATGTTTAATTTTGCTTCCAGTAAAAACATTCTCTGTATTTGGCTTTGTTGTATTTGCCACTTAAGAATGCAGAATTTATTATTATGTGCTTAAAGCAATCATTTAACACTGACATTTTAAGTATGACAATAATCCAAGTAATTGTCACCCATTCCGTTAACTGAAAACATCTTTACTTCCTGAGACAACTAATTATAATGCAGTGTTACTATCTTTTAATTGTAGACATGTTTGTTTTTGCGTTTATTTTGGTTTAGGCTGTCTTCAAGGACATCCCTAGTGGCAGACTTGGCAATCTGCCCTTATTCTGTCTCTGATGCTTTCTGAAAATAAATGAAAAAATGGTGGCAACAATCTTGACGGAAAGCGGGATGTTTTTAAATTTTTCTCAAGCTCTGCTCACGACTGCAGCTGCTAGATTATGAGCTACTCTCTTTAAAACTTGATCAATTATCCTACAAGTAAGGATTAATTTCAGATATACCCGAAGATGCTAGAAGATGATTTTAGACTCTCTACCAGTGGAGGGAGATGGTGCTGCCCTTTTGATTTCCTAAGATTTGGATTCAAATTCCCACCATGGCTTTTACCCTCGATGGAAGTTCTGTCATGATTTGCTTTAGCAAAGATTTTTGCAATGTCCCCTCATTTTGAAAATCCCCTGAATTCAAGAATTTTATATTTCCAATTTAGTTTTGGATGTTTCTAAGCAGAGGTAATTTAGAGTACAAACCTGTAGTTCACTTTTTCACATCATGATGTACACTTCTTTCCATTCAATACACTGTACTCCTAAGTTACCTGTTGAAGGTTTTTGATTTTGTGTTGTTTTTACCAGGTTGAACCTAATAACTTACATCATAGTTACAAAGAATCGTTGAGGAAATATAACATGTCACATAATAAGAGATTTTCACCACATTTCCAAGTATGTCTGTGTGCATTGTCTGGTTGCCCTCAGACAGTTGCAATCCCAGAGCTGTGAATTGTTTCTAAACACACACACACACACACACACACTCAAACACACATCACCGCTTTGTTGAGAAAACAATTTTCCTAGGAAATCTCAGCGCCACCTCTCTAAATGACACTTACTGCTCATGACGGGTATAATGTGCATTTACTGATCATCCTGTCTCCCACAAAACACAGGCTCACAGCACCAACCCCAACCCAAACATTTAAATCCAGAAATAATTCAATGATTGTGTCACCTCTGACATTCAGCTGAAGTATTGTCCCGAGTACTTAAAAACAGCAAAAATACTAAAACCAAACCAAACCAAACCAAAAAACTCCCCCAAAACCGAAAGACAACACCACCACCACCAAAACAACAAAACAGAAATAAAAACAAATACTTAGGTATTTTGGTTTTCTGGTTTTTAATGACTTGAGTGACATCATCAGGAAAAACTCAGTGATGGTCGGTCGTGTTCCCCTTTTTATAATATTATAATATTTATAATATTTTTTATAATATTTTATAAAATAAATTTTTAAATTTCATTTACTCAGTTGGTTTTTATTTAATGTCAGTCCTATTCTAGGTTTTGTTAGGTTTTAGAAATTAAATGTATGATATGGTCAGTATTAGAAAATAATGCTTTAAAATTGCAGTGACCCAAACAAGGACAAACTCATTGTTCTCAAGTAGCAAGGAGTTGGAAAGATGTAGTTGTGGTATGGTCTCTGCAGGAGTCTGGCTCAGCTCCCTCTGAGTATCTCCTTTGACTCCTCATGATGTAAAGATAGTAAGAAGAGCCAATGGGGAACGAACTTTTTCATGTTTTTCTCTTGTATTGGAGAGAGAATTAGTTTTCTCAGACTCCCTCTAGCAACCCTCCCTGTGCATCTCGTCATCCAGAACTCATTCATGTAGCCACTCCTGACAAGGGGAAGCTGGAAAAGGGAATGTCTAGATCTTTCCTCTGGGACAACTGAAGGTGGGCAAGAGACAGCTGGATTGGAAATTGCTTCCGAACAGCTACTTACTGTTGCTAAATGATCTGTGCAAATCTTACAATGACTATAAGTAACTATATTTTGTTGATTAATAGAAAATAGGTTCTCCATCCAATCCCCACTACAATAGTACAAAATATGCTAAACTTGTGTTAGGATTTATGTTAGAATTTGTCTTTGGGTGAGTAACAAGAATACCACAGACTGAGTGGCTTAAATAAAAAACATCTCACAGTCTAGATCCTGGTTAAGTCCAAGGTCAGGGAGTTGGCAGATCTGGTATTTGGTGAAGGTTCTATACTTGATTTATAGATGACTATCTTTTAATTTTACCCTCACATGGCTGAGATACGTGTAATGCCCCAACTGATGTAAGACTGATTCTGATAGAAGATCTCTGGTTATTTTTTTCAGATAAGAACACTAGTCCCATCATCAGAGCTTCACCTTCATGACATCATCCAAATCTGATTTCCTCCCAACGTTCCCACATCCTAACATTATCCCACTGGAAGTTAGGGTTTCAACATAGGAATTTTGGGGATGTAAACATACGATACATAACAGGATTCTTTGGCCAAAATGACAAATTTTAATTTAAATTAGCTCAAAAATAATTTAAAAGTTAGAGAGAGATAGTGCTAGAAGATGAAGAACAAAACAGGCCTCCTGGCCTCAGGCACAACCTCACAGAAACACTCAATTGCTCAATCTTGAATGCCTTTCTCTACTGATGTGATATGATGTGGATTCACAGCTGGTTCCATCTCAACAGGTCTCATCAAACACTACCTCGACTGAGAAGCTTTCTGAGTTTACCCAACTATCAATATCTCATTGCCCTGGTTAATATCTCATATACTTTTCATTTGGTTTCTGATGTGATCTGAGTTTACAAAGTGTTTTACTAAGATATGGTTGATATACAATAGTATACACATGCCCAATGTACACGATTTTATGAGTTGGAACATTTGCCTGCTCTCACGATACCATACCAGTGGAACCACGTTATCTTGTGGAGATGACCTGAATTTTTAAAGTAAACTGTAGCTACAGATAAATTAGACCCTCATGGTGCATATCACTGATGCACTGGACTCCCTCTCTGAGCTAACATCTGCATCAGCGTAGGAGAGAAAGTCCGTTAGGGCCAGCTGATGGAAGAAGAAAAAGGACTAGAATAGTTTGCAGATGGTTGAGGCAAGTGAAAAACAGATCGCTGGTGCATTACAGGTCACACACGTCCTCCCGAATGACAACAGACAGAGCAAATTCTTCATCAGTAGCACTTTCTAGGCACAACTGGTCATTGGCTTTGTGGTGAAAGTAAAGTGGACCAAGGTAAACATCTATACGGGCTCTTGGTAAAGGTAAATGTCCTGAATGGTTGGACAGGGGATTAAAAAGGATAAGGAAACAAGAAATAAGAAACTTTGGGGAAGAGACATGTCAATTTACCTTTGGGTAGATGCAAAGTATATAATGTATGAGGATCTTTGTAGAGTGGTTTCCCATTACTAATGGGAGATACATCCCCATGGATTCCTGAAACCACAGATAGTACTGAATACTATTTATAATGTTTATGTACACACCCATGATAAAGTTTAGTTCATAAATTATTCATGGTGAGAGATTAACAATAACTAGTAATAAAATAGAAAATTAAAGTAAAATACTATAACAAATTGTCAAAATCACTATTTTGTGGTTTCAGAACATTATTAAGTAAAATAAGGGTTACTTAAACAAAGGCATTGCAATACTATGACAGCCAATCTAAAAATTGAGATACTTACTGAGTGACTAACAGGCAGGTAGTATACACAGCATGGATACACTGGACACAGTAGTGATTTATGTTCCTTGGAAGCAGGACCTTGCAGGATTCCATCACACTTCTCAGCAGTATGCACAATTTAAAATTTATGATTTGTTTGTTTTTTCTTTCTTCTTACTGCATTATAATTATACATAATAGTGGAATTCATTATGCCATTTTTGTACAT
This sequence comes from Glaucomys volans, assembly GCA_020662805.1. Lineage (NCBI taxonomy): Eukaryota > Metazoa > Chordata > Mammalia > Rodentia > Sciuridae > Glaucomys > Glaucomys volans. Next base: position 373,803 of record JAJEJO010001233.1, read on the forward strand.
GCACATAACATAATTTAATCAATCTCATTCTATGGTACTTTCCCTTACTCTCGCCTCCTTTTTCTTCCAATCTGCTTGCTTTGATCTGTTGATCTATTATTATTATTATTGTTGTTATCATTATTATTATTTTAATTAGTGCATTACGGTTACATGTGAGTGGGATTTATTGTGGTATATTTGTACATGGACAGAACATAATTTGGTGGATTTCATTCCCCAGTACTTCCCCGTGCCCTTTCCACCTCCCTCTCTTTTGATATCCTTCCTATACTCTGTTGGCCTCCCTTCTATTTTCATGAGATTTACCTTTTTTAAAAAAAAAACCCTTTCTCTCACTTTCTCTCTTTCCCCTCCCTTTTTCTTCTCTCTCCCATTTGTGCAATGTACATACTTCATATGACAGAAAACATTTGACCCTTGACTTTCTGAGTCTGGCTTATGTCAGTTAGCATGATGTTCTTTAGTTTCATCTATTTACCAGAAAATGTCATAATTTCACTCTTCCTTATGGCTGAGTAAAACTACATTATGTATTTACACCACATTTTCTTTATGCATCCCTCTATTGATGGGCACCTGAGCTGGTTCCACAACTTGGCTACTGTGAATTGTGCTACTATAAATATTGATGTGCTTGTATCACTATAGTATGTTGATTTTAGTCCTTTCAGATAAATACCAAGGAGTGTCATAGCTGGGTCTTCCCAGCTATGGTACTTCCATTTCTAGTCTTTTGAGGCATCTCCATACAACTCTTCTGAGAGTTCATCTCACTTCAGGTAGAATGGCAGCCATCAAGAATACAAATAAAAACAATTTCTGGTGAGGAGTTGGGGATGGGGAAGTACACTTATACATTGTTGGTGGAAATGAAGAGGAATTGTTAATTTTTAGAACTTTCCATTTAATATTTTTGGGACATAGTTGACTGTGGATAACAAATCATGGAAATAAAACCATGGATAAGAGAGGACCACTACTTCACATGGTGATTCAAGATGCATCCACTCTAGAAGAGGCAACTAAACAAACAAGTTGACAAAATAACTGTTTAACATCAACCAGTCCCTATTATCAACCATCTCAGTGTTGACACCAAATAGGCATGTAAGCAGATATGGGAGTTATATACAGATCTGGCAATAAGGGTTGCCAAGTGTTCAATCCATCACAAATAGAAATAGATCTTGCCTCTGATAAAGCACCATACCTCAAGGAGAACAATGGTTGATATCATTGGGTCCTAACTCCTTGGAAGAGGCAACAATTCAGCTTGACTGGGATCAACACACATTCCAGATATGGGTTTGATTTTTATTGTGAACTGGTCCATGGCCAGGATCATTATCTGAAAATTTACAAAGTATTTGATCCATTGACTCAGAATAATGTGCAACAGTGCCTCCAAACAGGACAAAGGAAAATGCAGCTGTGGACATGTGAACCACTAATCCTAACACATTTACCACCATCCAGATGCTTCCAAACTGATAGAAAGATGAAATGGCCTCTTAAAAGAGCAGCTGAGATGCTGGCTTGAAAATGGTCCCCTGGAAAGTTGGAGAGAGCATCCCATAGGAAACCTGGAGATACACTAAATTGACAACCAAGATATGGGGGCTGTCCCCAGTTCATAGAAAAATTAGGAACCAAGGACTGGAAGTGGAAATGGCCTTACTTATTATTTCTCCTAGGACGTACTGAGAAATTTGTGCTTCTTGACCCAACAATTTTAGTCTGTGTAATTACATATGTTCACTGTAGCCACACAGTGGGGACTGGAGAGATTATGTTTGACTCCCAGATGATGTGTTTGGGGTGTCTCCTGGTCTTTCCATGCCCAACTTTAAAACTCTCAATGGACATGTGGAAAGGAGTCTAACAACAGGACACCCACCCCAGGAGAGGCCTATAGACCAGCAGAGGGGTTGTTCATGGGAAAGGATCTGGACCATATGGTCGAGGAAGGGGCTAAAGAGTTCTGATTATAATAAGCTTGAGGTTAGCTGCAGTGATCCAACTCACAGAATGGTGTCTCCACTCTCCTTCTCCGTTAAGTTTCCCAGAAAATGAGACTGACCAGAATCCTGGAGGAATGATTTCTAGCAGACATGAATTTGCTACATGAAACAAGTGGATCTGAGTGGCACATGGGATAGACTGTCATGCTCCACCCAGAGACCACCTCAGGACAAGACCCATCCTCCAGTTGCTGGGACTATGGCTGCTGATGGCTCAGATCAGAGTACTTCTGGGAATTTTCCATGTTCACAGGAAACTTCCTCTTGTAGGGCCATTGACTGACAGCTAATGACTGACAGATGTGGAAACACAAAGATCTGGTCTCTGCCTGATTTTGGGATGAAAGATCATCTGTGAAATCCTCGGTTACAACCTCCTTGTGGGTCAAGTTCTTCTGCTCGGTCCTACTTTCTTCCTTTCAGTACAGGGATTGCTCTCAAGTTTTCTTCTCTACAAACCTTCTGCCAATAACTCTGCCTTGGAGTGGAAGATAATTTCTTCACAAGTGAGAGAGAAACATTTCTGTGACTTTTGTTGAACTTGCTGTTCAACAAATAGCATTTGTGGATTTGCTATTCACAAATTCTAATCAGCATCATGTTCCAAGTTTTTATCCCTTTTGAAAAAACTAGTTTCAGTAAATGCATATAAAAATTCAAATGTTGAATTCAACAGATTTTACATTTGGTAAGTTTTATTTTCATTAAATTTTCTGTGTTTGAAATCTTAAATTTAGAAATTTAAAAATTTACTCAAGTGTGCTTCATTGAATGTGCATATAAAACATAAAAAAATCAAGAAACTGATTAGTTACAGGAAAAATAGCAAGGTACTTGCTATCATTTTTACATGTTGGAGCTCCAGTAATAAAACACTACTTAAAACACAGCAATGTATTTGTGCATTAAATTATCAAAGTATTTTGAAAATGGCAAACATATTTTCATTTTAGAATGACATCCTAGAATTATCACACCAGAAGTGACCTTTAGTTATAAAAGTTTTGGTCTCTCTTAAAAAAATTAAAATATACAGGAAAATCATTTATGAAAATAGCATTTAAATGTAACTCTGAAAATGCCAAATTATGGGACAACTAAGTTTTTACAGGGTGCTTATTTATTTACTTTTTGACTTATGAAAGTAAAAACATCCTTAGATCCTCCATTGAGAGACTGTTTATAACAAAATAGGTCAACTTTTCATTGCTTTTCTTTCCTATCTTGATCATAATTTCTGAGTTTCTAGTTCAGTTCTCCCAGGTGCACAATCTATGACTCCTTTGGAAATGTGGCTTAAAGGTTAGGTTTGTTTGCTCAGGGGAAAGGGATAGTCAAAGCAGACATGGTGGAAGGTGAATTTCCAGAGACATCATGCAGCACTTGACTGTTTGTAGATGTTTGAATGTGTGTGTGTGCATATGTATTGATACAGAGACTTAAAAACTACTCAGAATGAATTTAATTAGCTCTTTAATTTCTAGATTTCCTCAGAGCTATCAACACAAATTACTTTTTATAATAGGTGACTAAATAAAACAACTCAGGATTAAATTGGAAAGAAAAAATTAATATGTTATGTATTTTCTTGCTAAATTATGAGGCTTCATTTCCCTCTATGTTAGGTCTTTATTTAGAAGTTTTAAAAGAAAATACAGATTAACAATGACTAATACTTCTCTTGACATAATTGGAAGGATTTACATTTTATTTCTTATAGCAAGGGCAGTTCTCTATATGCAGAAGAGAGTGAAATTCAGATTATTTCCATTATTGTTTGTTTAGGAAATGCTGTATCATTATTATTAGTAATAAAGATGGTGATAAAAATAATTCTATTGGCTATTATTGATTGAACACTTACTATGAGACAAATAGTATGCTAATAGCTTTACATGTATTTTTCCTTTTAATTTTCCCCATTAACCTTTGAAACAGGCATTATCTTGCAGGGACTATTTTGGAGAGGTTAAGTACTATGCTCAGGTGTATATGGCTATTTATGGTGGTATTGATGCTCAAACCAATTCCATTTGGTTTAAAAGATCCATCCTTTTAAAACATATATATTTTTTCTTCTGATACCATATTTATATATCAAATATATATATTTTTACACCATTAAATAAAGCTCATTTCATATGTTATGTCCATTTTTTAATTCAAACAATTTCAATTCAAATCAGGTGAACTAAGTCTTCCAGAGCAGTCCCATGAGTTGTCCATTGTTACACAGACAGAGGGCAGAGGAGACGCCTCAGACATCTTCGACTTGAGTTTTATCTGAATCAGACTTATGTTGGAGCCCAGTGATGTGACATCTACCATGTACCAAAGTGGGTCATGTGCCCACATTGCAAAATTAAACTCAATCTCACTGCACAGTCCGAGTGTTACAGTGCACTGTGCACCAGCAATAGTCTCTCAACCTTGGCATGAGCTCTTGTGCATAGAATGGACACATTTTTCTCCCTCTCCTGTTTTCAATGTACCTGGTATTGTCAATGACTTGGGTTTCATTTACATTTCTGGACTTCTCACTGCCAAATATTTGTTTATCTGGTGCTCATGACCCAAATTATGGTTTTAGGGAAGAAGCAGCACATACAACACTGTGTCCTTCCCTTTTTGACTTAACAGTCTGATACCATTTAAGAGAAACATGATGTGATTTCTTCCACTGGGGTGTGTTTAATGGTGAACATAAAATTGCAGGCCAACTCTAAGTTTTAGAGTGATTTTCTTTGTCTAGTGACCTTCTTGCTTTGTATCAAAAATAATGCTTCCTTAAAAGTGATGTACACCTTCCTAGCTATTATGGTTTATATATTAGGTGTCCCCAAAGGGCTCATGTGTGAGACAATGCAGGAAAGCTTAGAGGTGAAATGATTGGGTTATGAGAGCCTTAACCTATTTAGTGCATTCATCCACTGATGGGGATTAACTGGTTGGTAACTATAGGCAGGTAAGTTTTGGCTGGAGGAGGTTGGTCCCTGAGGAGGTGGCATGCCTTTAGGGTATATAAACTATTTCCCTGAGGGAAAATACCCTGCTTGCTGGTGTGATGTTCTGGGCTGCTTTGCTACACCCTTCTGCCAAGATGCCCTGCCTCAATTTGGGTTCAGAGCAATGGAGTCAGCCACCTATAGACTGAGATCTCTGAAACCATAAGCAACAATAAACTTTCCCTTCTCTAAAATTGTTTTTGTCAGGTCTTTAGTCACAGCAACAAAAAAATTGGCTACAACACTAGGAATCTGACTTACTTCCTTGGTTGATTCTTATAATGACTTCAAGAGTTAAACAATGCAATTCCCCATTGTTGGATGCCTCTAAGGTCCAGAGACTATATAATTGACAACTTATCTCAAAATTGGTAAAGAGAAGAATGAATGTCCAAACTGGGATCTTGGTTCTTGGTCCACGTGTTGCTCTGTTTTCCTTCGTTCTGTAGTTTGGGTAACCCTCATGTCATCGACCGACATTCTGGTAACATTCTTATGGTTAAGGTGTGAAATTTTGTTTGCTTGTCTTTCATTGTGGTGGTTATGCATTATCTTACAGCTCATCAGCGTAATTGTTTTCAAAGCTAACTGCTTTTACAATATTGTTCCAGTTTTTAATAAAACGTCCATTATGCATAACGTATTTAGCTAGTTTCACTTATGAAATGCTTTGTAAAGACTGTAACTAATTACGCCACCAAATGCCAGCAAGGTAAATGTTCTCCTTCCCAGTAACATATTAGCTGCAAAACTAAGTGACTTCCTAAAGCCAGAGGTAAGTTGCAATAATAACTGTGACTAACTCATGCATTTCTACTTCCTGCTCTGCTGTCATTGCTTATTCAGGGACAATGGTCATCCTTAGTTCCCATACATCTTAATTATCTCAAAGCCTTGGCCCTATATTTATTCATCCCTGTGTGTATGAAAATTCCTCTTGGAAAAAATATGTGCATTCTAATATTGCTCCCAGTATTTATCATCACAGAGTGTTAAAGAAAATGTTATTCACAAATGGCAAAATTAATGTTCTAAAACAGAATCACACAGCATATTAAACAAAAGGCGTATTATCTGCAAAATGGCAAATGGACTTTGGTCACCTTTGCTTCAACTGGTGACTTTGTTTTTGAAGTTTGCTTTCGATTTTCCTGTTTTACATCTGTCCCTGTCTTCCTCCAAAGCTTTCCACTCCCATTCAGAGACTGTCATTGGAAATAACAGCCTAAAGAGTTGGAAAGTCTCTTTGGACTCCTTCAATATACTTTAATCGCTGTTTTCTCATTAGAACATTCATACTTTTGTGCCTCAGTGGGAAAGATCAATTATTTCAATGTCAGTAGTGGTAATATTACCCCTAAGATTTAGCAATTTTCAAAGATCTTTTAACTTAATTAGAGGCATTTGTTGTAAATTGAATTAAACCTGTTAAAAGTGCAATGTGTTATATTAAATGTATAATGCCCAAATTGGCCAAGGAGACACAATTTTAAGGAGAAATGCCCAGTTTGAAAACACTAACATCAAGATAAACCTGTGAGTTTTTTCTTTTCATCAAGTTTTCTACAAGTTGAATGAATGGATGACAATTTTATCCAGAATATTTTGGCAAATGTATATGTACAGATTCCTTTGTGAAAGAGATGCACATATCACACAAATACTTGACCCAGAAAAGACAAGGCAGTAGTAGATACGAAAAGACCAACACCATTTTAATTAACATTAATATAAACCTAATAATCAGCAAAAAATATGCTACAATAGTTTGTTTTTGATTAATTCCTTTTCTTTTCAAATATGTGACTCCATATCTTGACATATTTTATCTCATTTTCTTTTAAACATGGTATCCCAGTGAATTTGCCCAGAGAGTTCCTGCCAGTCAAATCTTTTAATTCTACACTGCTATGGATTTACTAGACTTTCCTGAGATGCTGTTTAGAAAATTCTAATGGCAGTTTTTAAATTTCTCAGACACAAAGCAAAGAAGATAGTGTGGGCTATTGTGGATATTGAAATGGATACATTAATGGCTAGGCCAAGTTCAAGGATAGGCCACCTAACTGCAGGACACCATAGTTTTGACTGAAGCAATGTAGAAACCATTTTATTTTAAAAAATGCATTCATGAACACATATTTGTTTTAAGCACCTATGATGCACAAGGCCACGAATACAGCAATAAGGAAGAGGGGCGTATCTCCTGCTTTCAGAGCCAAGAGTTGATGACTCATTGACATCAGTGTGCATTTCAGCAAATTCCAGTGTAACTTCTGAGAGTGTATGTGGGTGTGTGTTAGTCAGTTTTCCATGACTATAACTAATACCTGAGGTTATCAAGTTAAGAGGACAAAAAGTTTCTCATGGCTCACAGTTTTGGAGGTTTCAGTCTAGGAGCAGTTGGCCTATTGTTTGGGCCTGTAGTGAGGCAGCACATCATGGCAGAAGTGCATGGCAGAGTGAAACCGTTCATGTCATGGTGAGCCAGGGAGCAATGGGGAGAAAAAGAAGGGATCAGGGTCTCACAGTTCCTTCAAGCCCCAATGACCTGAAGAACTCCCATGAAGCTTCACTTCTCCATAGTGCCAAACTTTAACACATAGGCCATTGGGGTATGAATTGTAAACCTCCTCTTGTCACCCCTTCCACCTCCCTGAGTGGAGCATGGATTGTGGACATGAGCAGGATTGGGCATCAGTAAAACCAGGTTCAAGTCTAGACTCTGATCTTGGATCTGTCTCTTAACAACTGTGTGATCTAAGGAAAGTGAACTGAACCTTCTTGTTTCTTGATTCCTCATCTGTTAAGTGAGTAGGGCAATGTATGTCTTCCAAAGTGGGTCTGCAAAGTAGACATGATACATGTAAAGCTCCCAATTCATAGTATATTCAATGTATAATAACTATCGCAACAACAATATTATCGTCCATGCCCCCCATTCACTCTCATTTTAACAAATCTGATCCATAATGTATTTTGAGGGGAAGTAAAAGAAGGAGGTTGATTTTGTCTGAATAAGCAGGTTGCCATTTGCCAGCCTATGGAAAAAGAATTGCTTCAATAGGTGCTTTACTTTATATTGCTCAGTTCAATATAGTAAACCTTGCCCATAAATAAAATCTATATCCAATGTAATCCCTAAGTCTGCTTAATTCTGCCTCCCTGATATATATATATATATATGTATATATACATATATATATATATTTTATCTGTTCACTCCTGAAATGACTATGGTCCATCATTCTTTACCTGCCCTATTCTAGTAACCCATTACTCTCCTTGACTCCAATCGTAACCTTTTTCAGTCCAGTCTAACAAATGTTGCTCAAATACCAACCCCACTCTGTTGCTTTAAGTTTCTTATCTTCCATGTGCTGGCACCTGCTTTTCCTCCATCCTCTCAACACTTCCTGGCCCTTTATATATCAGCCACATTGTACAAGTTGGAAGTTTTCAGAGTTTACCATTTGCTTGTGTAAGTATGAGTCTTCACACTGGTTGCTGTCTTCATTCAACTCCATAGCTCTCAACCTATCCTTCAGGACTCAACATAGACTTAGCTTCTTTGGAACCTTTCCCTGACTTCTTATCCCAAATGGGGGAAGTGACTCAACACTTCATATGCAAGTCCGTGGAACCCTTGTTGAAGTGAAGGATGACTTCTAGCATGCCATGGGCACAACAAGGTGAGGGATTGTACATTCTTTGAGATCTGGAAAACAGAGAATGAGCATGTTCGACTGCCCAGGTTGGAGGGGATAGGGGAGATGAGGCAGGAGAGGGTAAGTTGTGTTTGAGAAATCTGTAGAATATTCAATAAAGATTTTTCAAGACATTGTTTAAAGTAAGTAGTTTATGGGGCTGGGGTTGTGGCTCAGTGGCAGAGCACTCGCCTAACATGTGTGAGGCACTGGGTTTGATTCTCAGCACTACATAAAATTAAAAAAAAAATCTATATCCAATGTAATCTCCAACATTTTTACAATGTTGTATTCAGATCATTTAAATTTGTATTGCTAGCTCTTCTGTCTTGTGAAGTTCACTTCCATGCATACTTGACCGTTGGGCACATTTTCTTGCATCTACTGCAAGCATTTCCACGAGCAGATCTCTGTAAGCTCCTCTTTTCCCTCGCCCACCACTTTCCTGCGATGGCTCTTTTCATGGCCTCCTTTGAATGATCTCTCCCCGAGCCAGACACTTTAAAACTGGTTTAGAATTGCTCTTTTCTTTCAGCCCTTGTATTCAAACAGTTTCCAAATCCTGTTAATTTTAATCAAACTGCTCCCCAATCCAACCATTTATCTCCTCCACCACTAGTCTAATTAATTCTCTTTCCCTCAAAAGGGCTGTTGGTGGCACACAGAGGTGTTATGAGTTGAATTGCACACCCCCAAAATATATATTGAAGTCCTAACCCCTATTACCTCAGAAGGTGACCTTATTTGGAAATAGGGCCACTGCAGATGTAAGTTAAGATGAGGTCATCCCGGAGTAGTGTGGGTCCCCAATCCAATGTGGCTGGCATCCTATGCATGAAGATACAGGCATACAGATGAAAGATGGCTATGTGAAAATGGAGGCAGAGACTGAAGCTGTGGTCAGGAACAGCTAGAGCTACAGAAGCTGGAAGAGGTGATATAGGATTCTTTGCTAGAAGCTTTGGAGGCAGAATGTCCTACCAGCACCTGAATTTCAGGCTTAGCTTCTAAACTATGAGAGAATACAGTCATCTCTCAATATCCACAGGGGTTTGGTTCCAGGACTTCCCACAGAACCAAATGCTTAAGATGCCTCAGTCCAGTATGTAAAAGAGTATAGCATTTGCATAGAACCAAAAACTTCTTCTGGTTTACTTTAAATCATCTCTAGATGGTTATTATGCCTAAGACCAAGTAGATGCTATACAAATAGCTATTCTACTGTATTGTTTACAGAATAATTTTTGAAAGTGCATATATGTTCAGTACAATGTTTTTCTTTCAGTATTTTCTCTCCATGTTTGGTTGAATCTGCCAAGGCAGAACTTATGGAAGACTGACTGTATATTTCTGATTTGGTGAAGCCTCCCAGTATGTGTTTACAGAAACCCTAAGAACCTAACACTGGGGAAAGTCAGATCTTCCTTGTTTGGGACTCTTATGACATTTCAGGAAGCTTAGTGCCTTTGCCACCCTTCTTCTTATTGTGACAGCAGAGAATACATATTTTTGCACATATTTCTGAAAGATCCAGAAATCTGCACATATTTCTGAAAGATCCAGAATTCTGCTTCTGGTTGAGCAGTGTTGGTAAGTCCTTATCTAGGTTATCCTCCTTTCTCTTCTTTAGTCAGAATCCTTGCAAATCTTTATTCATCCTGCAACTGGAGTGATGTTTCCAAAACAAATGTGATATCCTTCCCAACCCCGCCACCAATAGTGCAAGGGCCATTGATGTCTGGATGGAGCCTAAACTCCTTAGTATGCATATACTGACTGGGCTTCATCACAAACCTTCCCCTCCTGCCTCTCCTGAATCACACTCTGTCGCCATCTTTCCTACTAGGACTTCCCCCACCCAATTCAACTTATTTTTCAGTTTGAGAATCTAGACTTCATTCCCCTGCAAACTAAAGATACAATGGGAAGTCCCTCACCAGCTCTCCTGCCCACACCCCACCCTCAATTGTCTCAGAGAGCTCAGAGGAGAAAGCTTCTCTGGCCCAGTGAGAGAGAGAGAGGGATCTGTCCATTGTTTTCTCATTGCACTTTGTACATTATTGAAGGACTTATCACACTGGGTTTTGTCTCTGTGTTTTATTTATCTTTTCACTTGAGCATCTCTCCCAATAGACTAAGAATTCTGTGGGTCTGACAGTGCTGCTTTCATTGATGGGAAGCTATCTATATGAGTATTCCATTGCTGTTGGAACAAATTATACAAACCTGTGACTTCAAGCAACATGGGTTTATTATTTTACAGTTCTGGAGGTCAGAAGTCTGAAATGTGTCTCACAGGGCTGAAATCGAGGTGTCAGGGAAGCATGTTCTTTCCGGAGGCTCCAGGGGAGGTTTCCTCGCCCTTTCCAGTTTCTAGAGGCTGTCCTCATCCCTTAGCTCCCCTGAATCTTTCAAGCCTACAGATTCTGGCCATGTCTTTCTCACACTGCCCTTTTTCTGGCTCTCTGTCCTTCTTACCATCTTTTCTGCTTCCCTCTCCCATCTTTTGACGACCCTTGTGATTACATTGGGCTCACCCAAATACTCCAGAATAATCTCCTTATTCTAAGCTCAGCTGTATAGCAACTTAATTGCTTCTGCACCTTAATTCCCCACTGGTCTGTAATTTCACATAATCACAGGTTGCAGGGATTAAGGCAGGTGATGTTGGCAGGGGGTGTTATTCTGCCAATGGCACGATCCCAGGGCATGACATGCTTCATTCCATGGCGACCTGTTGAGTGAGTGAACTGTATCCGATTCCACCAGCTTCTACAAAGAAAGAGACACTTCCTTCTTTCAGGTTTCAGGCAAAGATGTTCACAATATCCTAACATTTCTTGGTACTGGTGTTTTCAGCTGAAGTAGGAGTCCCAATGGAAAGGCAGGAGAATGTGGTGGGAAATCTCTTTGTTACCAGTTGTGTTAACATGGGCAAATCACTTAACTGGTTTTGGACTTTAGTTTAGCTTCAGCAAAAGTCTGAAGAAACATGAGGAATTCTTCTCTGACAGAATCCACACATGCTTCTTTGACAGCTTCATTTTAATGACTTCCTAAAATGCTGAATAATACACCTCAGGAAGGCCTCAGAATCATCAAGGATATCTATGTTCAAAAACCTGCTGAAGAATGGGATAGTGTGAAAAATAAAAAATACCCAAATAAAATAGCTACTTATTGATCATTATATTTTTAAAAAATAATTTTTAAAAATGCTATGTCTGGCATATATTTGGTTATGCCAGAGAAAGGAAATGTGGAAATTTTAGTGCCATCTATTGGTAATGATATTTAAATAAGAATTATTATGCACAGTAGATGAGTAAAAATCTTCATTATATACAAATTCCTTAAGGATTTCTGTTCATTATAGAGTTTAAGAATGCATTCTAAGGTTTTTTTTTCCAAAGCAATTTTGTTTTTTTTTTATGTTATATTATTACACTGATGGATCATAGAAATCTTGTTTGATTTCAGGTCTCCATAAGGACTGTGCATGCAAGGGGGATATATGTGTGTCATATGAAATGTGGCTGAAGTTCAGAGAAATAGGTTTCATTTAATAGCTGAATACTGGATGACCTCCCCATTCTTCTCACCCTCTGGCAGCTCACCCCGTGAGCTCTAGAGGAGCTGTCTGCATGCACTGAGGAGTAGCTGCTGGCCTCAATGTGATTTCGCAGTGATCTGTGTGCTCTATGGCTTCCTTCATAACCAACAAATCAATTCCCACTCTACGTATTACACACCTCAGTGGCAGAGGCCATTTATTATCCTTTTGATGGTCATACTCTTTGTACATAACCAAGAAAGATTACAGAGAAAGGACCGAACGGTGGAAATGTGGATGGAGCAATCTCATAGTTGCACTGCCTCTTGTAATATGCCTTGCATGTTTACAAGAATAAAAAAGATGCTCTCTTCCAAGACAGTTTTGAAACATGGAAGCAGAATTCTTTTGAATGATATACATTTCAAGAACAATATATAGAAAGGTGGTTGTGGATATAATTTTATAGAGTCCACAATGAAATTTCAGATGCAAATTCAAAATGATTAAAAGAAAAAAACTGCCATATCTTGTTGTCATGTGGGAATTGTTTATAAAAAATACATCTGATTCTTTTTGTTCAATTAAATTTCTAATATTGCAGTATCTAAATTTTAGACTCCTCATGATGGATTCAAGATTTTAACTACTTCTTTGAATCCACATGCCATGGTTACCATTGTTAAACCAATAAAAACAAATATTGAAATGTGTTGACTAGCAATGAGGTAATTGAACATTATGAATTAGATATAAATTGTACCTGGTGAAATTTTGGTGTTATTTGCCCTAAATAAAAAGTCTGCTAAACAAATATGCATTTCAGCTAGGCATGGTGGTGCATGCCTGTATTCCCAGTGGCATGGGAGGCTGGGGCAGGAGGATGGCAAGTTGAAAGCCAACCTTAGAAATTTTGCCAGACCCTAAAGCAACTTCAAGAGACCTGGTCTCTAAATAGAAAACAAAAAGGGCTGGAGATGAGGTACAGTGATAAAGTGCCCCTGGGTTCAATCCCCAATACCCAAAACATCAAAACCAAGAAAACAACAACAACAACAAAATATGCATTCCAAATGTGGGTGGGAAACATTTTTATTAGTGAAACTAATGGTGAAAGCATGATTTTATAGTGCTTTCTTTGCATAAGCACTTAGACTGCTTAGTCATTTATGTCAAAGGATACAGAACAGAAGAGTGGAAATTTCCAAAGGTCAAAGAAGCTACTGTCTTTTCTGTTTTACATCACTTGAGATTTTCCAGTTTTTTGCAAACAACACACTGCCGAGTCTGTATTTAATTTCCTCTTCCCTTTGAAGAGGCAAAACAGTGACAGAATAATTAACTGAAAGGGAGATCATGTTCAGGATATTTTGCTTTAGTCGTGTAGAAGGTTCTGGGTTTCATTTCATATGATGGCGAATTGCAGCAAGGCATTCTGGGATCCTTCTCTAAGAGACTTAGTCCCCTGACTATCCCTGTATGCAAAGCAGTCTCCTGGAGGTCTGCTTCCTGTTTAACTGTCTGTCATTTGTGTCATTGGAAAGCATGCTCAGTGTAAGACTGATTTTCAGAGAGGTGATACCTCACATCTTCACGGCCACACACACACACACAGAACAGCCAAAAGGAATTGTCAATGTCATGTTAGGTGCCTCCTGTACAGACCAAAAGGCTGTTGTCCTGCTGTGTCTACTTGCTGATGTTGCTATTGTCAGACTGCCATTTCCACACTTCTCAACCCTCCTGTGGAATGGCTATCGTATTTGCTCATCTTCAGGGAGAGAGATGAGCTTTCTTGTGTCTTCTTACTCCACTTACTCTTATGACTTCTTACTCCACTGCTAGTTTCTCCTTTGGTGACATGTTTATTCTTAGTGCTATTTTTGTTTGAGGAATTAACTGAATCAGTCTAGAAAAATCTTTCTAAAATAGATTTAGACAGGCTCACCCAGAATTTTGGAGCCTTGTTCTTATAAAGATCAATTTCAGATTTAATTAAATACATGACATATACTCATGATTTTCACTGCTTTAATTAAATAACAAATATTTGCAAATCCATGTTTATCAGAGTATCAGTATATCAATTTTATCTCTTTTTCAAAAGAATAAAAGGAATCATGCCATTATTTGTGTAGGTTTCGTATATTTCTTGGGCTTGATGGAAGTCAAGACTATTTCAGTGTCCAAGTGGAAAATAGAGAAAGGGGGGAAAGAGGGGGTTGCATATTTGTTGTTTTGGGGTGTAACACAGAGAGAGCTGTGTTCCAAGTGTTTCCTCCTGTGAACCTTGTCATCAAGCTGACCCTCCTACCTTCTCTTCCATAGGAGGAAACCAAGGCATAGAGAGTTACACCCAGAGTGGCAGGTCCCAGAGACTTTAGTCCCCATTCTGTATATATTAACACTGTCACCTACACACGCTCTTGAGAGAATGATTCCTGATCATCAGGCATCTTCAGATGGCCTCTCCATCTTCCTTCTCACAAAAACCATGATTCTAGAAACTCTGAAGACAATCTTGCTCTTTGTCCTAAACCTAGAAAGGAAACCAGAGTTAAATCAGAATACTTTGTACGTGATTCTTTCGTACTTACTTAGTTTCAATAGAAAATGTCCATATTCAGTTAAGAAATAAAATAATCCTTAAGTTTTTAATTCTTTTTTGCACATTTTTGGGTACATTAAGAACCCACTTCAATTTGTAATGTGAAATAGTTGATCTTTAGTAAGTCACATAAAAATAAATTCAGTCATAAGGAGGAAGGATCACAATGGGTAGTGAGATAAGTGGGGGTATCTTCTAGACTTTAAAAATTTACTTAAAAAATAAGTTCAGTGTTCATCATGATTTGTTTCTAGTTTCATTCTAAAACTTTTTAATTGTGGTAAGATACACATGCCATAAAATTTACAGTGTTAATCTTTTTGAAGTGTGAAGTTCAGCAGTGAGTTCACGTTGCTGTACCATCAATCTGGAGAACTTTCTCATCTTGCTACACTGAAACTCCATACCCATTAAACAGCAAGTCCCATTTTCCTTCTTCTCAGACCTGGGCAACCCCAATTCAACCTGCTGTTCCTGTAATTTTAATTACTGTAGATAATCTCATTGAAGCAGAGTCCATGGGTGTTTGTGTTTTTGTGACTGGGTGATCTCACCTGGCCCATAAGGTTCCCTTATGTAGTACATGGATCAGAACGTTCTTTTGTTAAAGCTGAATAATATTCTATTGTGTGAATATCATGTTTAGTTTTTTCATTCATTCACCAGTGGACATATGTTGTTTCCACATTGTGGCTATTGTGCACAATGTAGCTATGAGCAGGGATGAACAAATATCATTTCTATACCTTCAATTCTCCTAGCTATATTTTCACAAGGATAGCTCGTTCATATGGTAACTATAATTTTAATTTCAGGGGTATATCCCATAATGCTTTCCAAAGTGATTGTGCCATTTTACATTTTCAATAGCGCCCAGGGATTCCAACTTTCCCACATCCTTACCAATGCTTGTTATTTTTTAAACAGCCATCTTAATGGTGTGAGGTCCTATCTCATTGCAGATCTGATTTGCACCTCCCTAATCCATGATTTTTTTAAGTTTCCCTTCGGTCATCCATGACAGGCAAAAGAAATATAAATATTTTCAAGTTCCAGGTATTTAAAAATAATTTCATTTAGTTTTATTGCCCTGGTGTCTTCACTGTCATTGTCAGAATATTTCACTTTGGGTTTTACTGTAAGTGCGGGATTGACCAGTTCCTTCTCTGTTTGCAGCTGTTCTTCAGTGGCTGCTGGTCAGGGATCTGGAGAATTCTGCAAGCATCTCCGTGTTGCACTGGTGTCTGTCTTTTCAGAACTTCAGTTAGCTCAATGGCAGAGCCAGGGCTTCTGGTACATCATCCTGCTGATGGCTTCTCTCTGGTTCCTGAGGCTCTACCTGCATTACCTTGGCCAGTGGCTTTTCCTGCGGGCCATTTCAACTCCAGTTACAAAGTGAGTGCTTTTCCCTGAAAGTCAAAGGGATGTATTTTCATCTTGATAGGACAAACGAAAGTACAAAGTACCTCTTCTGTCCATTTACCAGAAGACCTAAAATGCAGGTATGATTTGAAAGGGCAAAACTGTCTTTATTTGAGAGCAAGAACTTCTATTACAGTTATAGTCTCATCTTATGGTTGGTTGTGTGTATACAAATATGTAACTGGTACATCAATGTTTATTTAAAATTTAGCAGATTCAAATATGTTCTAATATCTGAGCAGAACCCAAAGAGGAATTTAGCAACAATCTTTTATTCTATTTTGATTTTATCAGAGTAACTTAAGCTGAAGGTATTTTAGAAGTAGCATAAGTCTGATTTATTATCTATGCTCAGAGAAGCAAAGATTGCCTCTTCTACAAAATGATTGAATTCAAACAATTACCAAACGTGAGCTCAGGTAGCTTTCTGGGCCATTATCCTATAGAAAAAGATGACACTTTAAAGGTTATCTCTCCATAAATATGATTCCATAGACATTGTAGATAGACAAACAGATAGATAATAGTACAAGTGAAATTCATTTTCTCAAATGTAGATGGTGCAGATAAAAATAAAGATGGGTGAATATTTTCAATTAAGAAGACTGCAAAGAACTTTAAGATGTTATGAAAAGGAATATATGTGTAAACCTATGTGCACATGACGTTTTCTGATAGTTTTACTGAATTAAATCACAATTATGTATGTTATACAATATGCAAATTTATATATACTAAATAACTAATTTTTTTGGTACTAGGGATTGAACTCAAGTGAATTCAACCACTGAGCCACATCCCCAGCCCTCTTTTGTATTTTAATTAGAGACAGGTCTCACTGAGTTGCTTAGTGCCTTGCTTTTACTGAGGCTGACTTTGAACTTGTGATCCTCCTGCCTCAGCCTCCCAAGTCTCTGGGATTACAGCTGTGCACCACTGTGCCCAGCTAAATAACTAGATTTTTTAAGCAGGAATTTTTACATGGATAGTCCTGCCTTTCTTCCCTTCTTTCTTTCTCTTCAAGGTTTCTGAAGCAGACAAGAAAATATCTTATATGCTTGGGCTAGCTGCTTTTCAGAGTTTGCTCTTTCATTTCTTCACTGGAAAAGGAAGCCCTATTTTTATTAGTTGTTAATAAAATAAGACTGCAAGAAACAACTTGACAGCCCAGTTTAACCAATTTCTTCAGCAACAGAGGACCTAAGATATTATTCTGGGTGCAGTGGTGCATGCCTGTTATTCCAACAACTTGAGAAGTTGGGGTAGGAGGATCGCAAGTTCAAGGCCAGACTCAGCAGTTTAGGGACACCCTGTCTCAAAATAAAATAAATAAATAAAAAAGGCTGTGGATGTAGCTCAGTAGTAAAGCATCCCTGGGTTCAATCTGCAGTACAAAAAAAAAAAGGTATTTTAAGATATTTTTCTGGCTATCATCTTAATCCATGGGCTTGAATTATATAATAACCATTTGCCACATCTTAGTTGTGAGACATAGCAGTAACAACACAATGAGCATTTTTTCACCCTCTCTGTGTTTCACGTTCTATGCTAATCAATGTACACACATGATATGAAATTCACAGCAGTGTAAGAACAAAGCATAAAACTCCCTTTGAAGCAAAAGTCAAGGAATGGATGAATATAAAGAACGCTTTAGCAGAGTGCTGATAAGTAGGATGCACGGATAGGATTAACTATGAAACAGCTTTACTCGACCCGAGACTCAGGGGGGAGAAACTTACATGAAAGAAGTCTCAGCTTGCACAGAGAGGTGGTGCCAAAGCCTGGGTGGAGGCTGCTTGAGTTACTGGGCTCTGCTTGGACTTGACCTCTGGGTCCTCAGCTTGTGTCAACTTGACTTCTTAGTACAAAATTCTTGTTGTGAGTGATGGTGTTTTCATTGTTGTTGTATTTGAGAGTCTATCTAGAGGAACCATAGGGCTACATTAAAACTGAAGAATATTTGATTAAATGTCTCTCATTTCTGTTCTACCATGATTCGTTAGAAAGTTCATTGGTATATTTTGCATTTCAAATAGCCTACCGATCAGTCCTGTGCACTGCAGGGAAGCTCTTACCTTCTAGACTGCTCTGTTCAGTGGCTTAAAATGACATGCCTTCTATGGTTAAATAATTTCTGTATTATTTGACAATAATCATGAACCAGGTGGAACTCATCTCCTTGATGGTGGAATGTTTAGGTGGTACTAGAAGGGTCAGGAAAAGATGAAGATTTTTAACAATTTGGGGATGCTCTTAAGTGTATTTTCTATATCAAAAAAAGTAGATTATTTAGTCCATGAGCATTTTAACTCATTTATATGCCTGTAATTTCTTTGTTTTCCTGCAGATTCCAGTTTTACCCCTACACAGTTGAGCTCTGCTACCCAAGTTCTTTGCTTAGCATTGAAGAGGAGCTGCCTGTGGTGGTGGTGGGGCCCTTGGTGCTGAACGCAATCATGCTCCTCTTGGTTCTGATCAGATGGGGCTGTCAGCTACTGTTTGCCTGCTGCCCTGACGCCTTGTCAAAATTGATCATCACCATGGGAGTATGGACAGTTCTGGACCCATTGGCGGTGTTTATAGTGGATACTTTCCTGGGGGTAAGTCAAATAAAATAATCAGGAGATGAGTTCTTGACATAGGATTTAGCTTTAGTGCATAAATCAGTTGACATGGTTTCGATAATGATGAATGTTCAATATTCATCTTAAATTGAAGTTACTATGTCTTTTCTCATAAAAATATCATGGATGTCTAACATAATCAATTTCAGTTTAATTTTAACTCTCTGAAATAAACACTTTTAAAATAAGTAGGCAATCATATAGAAGATCATATCCAAACTTTGGAATAATTACAAAGAAGTTGTATTTTATAACTTTTTTGGTTATTTTTTTTAAATAGTAAAGATTTTTACAGCAAACTTTCAAAAAAGTAATTGTATAATAGTTCCTTGAACTGGATAGGTTTTTTGTCTGATTTATGACATAATAGGCTCATGTAATAACTTTACTAAAGAACATTAAGAGTTTTTAAAACATTTCCAAGTAATGCATTTTTATTTTTTTATTTTCCAAGTAATGCATTTTTAAAACTCACCCCATAGGCATTTATTTTGACTTTTGTGGTGGTTGTGAAATGACAAACAGTACAATTTTACCCTAAAACAGGATTCTAGAATTTTATGCTTATGAATATGTGCTAAAGTACCCAATGATCTATAAAATAATGGTAATAGTAATTCTAATGTTGGAAACGTGCTTTGTACTTTTTAAGCATCTTCATATAATTTACTTGATTATATATTTGCAACAAAACTGGAGTTTGGAAGGCAAGCATTATTCTTATTTTGGGAGGAACCAGCCACACAGAATTCCATTACTTAACTAGAGCCACAAACGCAGGTCAGACTGTAACCAGGATAAAATCAAGATACCTGAATTCTGAGGTTGGTGTTTCTTTCATTGTTTAAATATCTCTTTCAAACTTTGAATCAATATTTGCTTTGTAAAATCAAATGTATGCTATACCTGATGATAATTACTCACTTTCATTAAAATATTTCATTTATCAATGAAGTTTAGTACTGTAATTTTATGCAAAATTCATAGGGATAATAGTGAATTTTTTTGCCATATCTGAATCTCTAGTTGCTTTGGATTTGCAAGGCCTGTGATTTCCTGAGTGTTACTTTATTGTGTGATTCTCAAAACTTTTTTCTGTATGTAAGAATTTATTGTAGGTTTTAGTAAAAGAAAATTTCTGGACCTCACCCCAGGGTTTTGGTTTCGGCAGTTCTGTAGTAAGGCCCAAGTTTGCATTCCCCAGAATTCCCAGATGATATTGATGTTGTTGGCCTGGGGACCACAGTTTGAGAATGACTGGCATAGTTGCATAGGAAAATTCTGACAAGCAGACTGGGAGGACCCAGAAATACCAGAATAGCTTGCGAGATACAAACTCAGCATAGACAAAGCTCTGTGGGTCTATGTTACTCCCCTGCCTTTTAACCACAGCCTGTAATTTAACAACTTTAAGTTTCATTTAAGTTGTCCAAAGTTTTACATAAGATTATCAAAGCAAAATTGAAGATATTGGCAAAAAGTGGAATAGTTCAAGCCAAGACCTACTTTAACTTGAAGTCAACTAATTTTTAGGTGATTTTAATAGGGAAAGAAAGGAAATCCAAATTTTTTACTGAATTTTTGTACTGTGGACTTGGTCATAAAATATAGCCTTAAGTAAGGGAATAAATGGATACTTTAATCAATATGATTGAATATTCTGTTCTAAATTAAATTATGCAATAATAGTACATAAAAGAAGTTTCACAATTGATATATATATATGTGTATATATATATATATATACATATGTAAATATGTATATATATATTTTTTTGTCTGTATTCATTGTACCAAACAGATCATAGAGATGGGATGTTTTGGTGGACTGTACTTATCAATTGTCTCTGAAATTAGTTCTACTGTTTCTAATGTGTCATTAGAACTAAAGACTGAGATGCTATGCAAACATTCATAAACATTCATGGAGACACATTATCTTCTGGGCTCTGTGACAGACAGCTCAAGTCAGCAGAACTATTTGTATATTGCTCTCAGGCTATGGTATGCTAAAACAGGGCTTTTCAAACTTCAGCGTGCTTGCAGGACCTCTGGGGATCTTCTGAAAATGCTCATTCTGAATCTCAGGGCCTGAGAGTCTGCATTTCTTGTAATTCCTGCATGATGCCAATGGTTCCATGGACCACATCATGGTACTAGCTACCTTATCAAGGTGGCCTTTTCCTTCCCTTTGCTATTTGCTAGGCTGCACTTTCACTTGCTGAGGACCCGTGGGCTGCTCTCATTCAAACTGAGGGTCCTCGAAGCTCTGATCCACTGGCATCTTTTCAGGTCTCTTATGAGAATTCCGACGGAAACTGTTTCTGAGTGAAAACGACCTCTGCTAGAAATTCTTAGCACTTGTGGACCCGTGCAATTGTTGACAGACACTTTCACATGGGCATTTTATGTCACTGAAATATACTCAGAATCGTGCACATTTCGCCTACCAGTGCATCCAGTTTGCTGTCCTGCTGCTCCAGTTGGAGATAGAACCATGTGCCAAGGAGAGGCCCTCCGCACCTGAAAGGCAGACAAGTTTTTAAGTGCTAGCATGAGATCACTCTCTGAAACCTCAGTACCACTGAACACCTTGAAGACTGGCAAAAGAGGGAGACTAAGCCATCTCCAAGTTGTCTTCACCCTGCTGATTCGCCTCATTCTGATTCTGAGCAGATTGAGCTGGAGTCAGCTAGATTCTTTCCACATACTTACTCTCTGTCTCCAATCTAGCAAGGACAAGGCTGTGCCATAAAGGTTTGTTGAGCTGGAGATGTAGAGAGGACGCCATCTGCATTCTGGAGGAGCCATATCCCACAGCACCTCACAATTGCTCCCAGAGGCCTGATGTTCACGTTGAGTGAGTGTGGTACTGGGACTCAGCCTACTGCAAAGCCACAAGGGAAGCCCTTTGGGGGGATGAGCAGCTGTCCCTTATGATCTTATGAGGACTCAAACAAAGGAACACCTATAACCCTCATAGGATGGCTTTTCTTATTTCAATCACGTCCCTTGGGCAGTTTAATAGCCAACCAGTCCACTGTGTCCAAGGCAGCTGACAAAATGAGCAGACGTAATTGACTGTGGGACCTCTGATGTAATCTGCAGGAAAGCCGCCTCCAGCATGGTCATCTCAGAACCAGTTCAGAGGTCTGTAACCTGATGAAACTGACTTGGATTCTAACAGATCATCTGTTATATATTCAACATAGCACCCATATTGCTTTCCAGTTGGAAAGAAGAGCTAAAACTTTGTTCCACGTCTCTGCAAATTATTAACTTTCCAGTTAGAATCCATCATGTTTCATTGCCAATGACATATATTTTGCTATCTTTTAAAAAATCTCTAAAGCTGTGTGCATTCCACAGATCAGCAGCCCTGGAATCTCCAGAGCACCTGTCGAAATGCTGTTGGGCAAACGTACTGATTGAATTTAAATATGCATTTTAACATGCTCTCTGGCAATTTGACAGCACACTGAAGTTTGGGAAGTACTATTCTAAAGCAGTGGTTCTCCAAGTGCAAAATCATGGTCCCTGCACAAAATCTACTGAGTTAGAAACTCAGAAAAGAGGCTCGGAAGAATGGATTTTAATGGGGATTCTGATCTTCATTAAAGCTTGGGATCACAGTAATAGATTGAATGTCACTCGTTGACTTGGGTTGCCCGAGTCCATACCTCAAAGTCCTTCAGCACTTCTTAGCAGGCGAGGCTGAGAATAATCTGTGTTTGAACCAGTAAGAGGGATGCTGCCTAATTTTACTGATATTTTTCTATACTGGATTATTTTGTTTCTAGGATAGGTAGAATGGTTTCAGATTGAAGCACTGACTGTGTCTAAAAATTCTTTGTAGGTTTCTAATTTTGCAGGCTCAGAGGTTGGAAATGCATTCCTCATAATACTGTGTACAAGAATTCCATTGAATACAATAGCCTATCACGTGGTGCACACTTACACTCCCAAGTGTGTACAGGCAGGGAATCTCTTGGCTCAAGAGTTTAAGAATCCCATATCAAAAGAACAAAAAACACTTCTTCTGCCTTATCCTTAATTCTGATTAAAAATAGAGAAAAAATTTGCTATTGACTATTTCAATGATCATTATGTATGCATTGATTGGACATCTGCCCAGGATTTTAAAAGATATAAAATAAATATAGCATTTGTTTTAGTCTGCTTTTTTGCTGCTATGACTAAATGATCTGACCAGCATGATTATAGAGAAAGAAAGGCTTATTTGAGGGCTCATGGTTTCAGAGGTCTTAGTCCATAGAAGGCCAGCTCCATTCCTTGGGGTTCGAGGTGAGGCTGAACATCATGGTGGAAAAGCGTGGCAGAGGGAAGAAGCTCACATCATCAGGGAGTAGAGAGAGTGAGTCCACTCTCCAGATACAAAATATATACCGAAAATCTACGCCGAAGTTCCAGTCTCCTCCCGCCATACACCACCACTTCAATTAATTCCATCAGGGATTAATTCACTGATTGGGTTAAGACTTTTACAACCCAATCATTTCTCCTTTGAACCTTCTGCATTGTCTCACATGTGAACTTTTGGGGGACATCTCATATACAAACCATAACAGCATTGTTTTTACCCTTCATTTAGTGAGCTAAAAATAACACACAGGGAAAAAAGGCAGATCAAAGTAGAATGGAAACACTGTCATTCAACAAATAATTTTTAAGACTCCCTGTCTTAGGCTATTTTGTGCTTCAATAACAAAATGCCTGAGACTGGGTAATTTATAATAAACAGAAATGTGTTGTTTCATGGTTCTGGAATCTGTAAAGTTCAAGATTGAGAAGTCGGCATCTAGTGGGAGGCTTCTTTCTGTGTCGTCCAATGGTGGAAGGACAAAGAGAGAACAAGAGATCAAACTCTCAGCTGCAGCCCTTTTATAATTGACATTAATCCATTCTTCATGACCTAAACACCTCACATTAGCCCTAAATCTCAACACTGTTGTACTGGGCATTAAATTTCCAACACATGTGTTTGGGGGACACATTCAAACATTTCCATTCCATTAGATGTAAAGGTGGAATAGTGGAAGGACTAAGAGTTGGAGGCAGGGGAAGCAGGTTCTGGTCCTAGCTCTGCCATTGGTCACTCAATAAGTCACTTAACCTTTCTAACCTTCAATTTCCACATAGTCATCATAAAAAGTATTAATATCTACAAATAAAAACACCTACCTTATTCATTTCTCAACATTGTTAGTTGACTAATATCGGAGACTAACTGGAAACTCACCTTGAAAAGAGCAGACATAACATACAAAGAATAAAGACGAGAGGATTCTAATGAGTGATGATCCTACGCTGTGTGGGTGACCCAGGCTGGAAGGGTCATTGCCCTGATGACAAGCACTTACACTCTGCTGGGCAAAGCAGAACACACAGCAGATATACTGTGGGCAGGTCTGATGAATGCACTTCCAGGTACATGGCTCATTCCTTTACACCCTTCAGGTCTTTTGCCTTCACGTCTCCTTGTTTAATGAAACCTTTTCAGGTGGCAATATTGAATAACATACCCCATCCTTTCACTACAGTTTGCATCTTGGATTTCCACCAGGGACTGCATGCTGTAGGCTTGGTCAACTATGGCGTTACTGGGAGGCCATGGAGCATTTGAGAGGTTGGGCCTACTGGAAGGAAGTTAGTTCATTGGGGGTGTGCCCATAGGGGTATTGGGACCATTGTCTCTTCTTCTCTCTCTCTGCTTCCTGGGGACCATGAGGAGAGCAGCTCCCTCAGCTCCATGATGTGCTGCCTCATCTTGGGCCCAAAGGTGTTAGAGCCAACCAACTATGGCTGAAGCTTCTGAAACCATGAGCCAAAATAAACCTTTTGTTCTTGTAAATTGTTTGTCTCAGGTGTTTTGTAACAGTGATGGAAAGCTGACTAACATTCTCCTATGTCTTTTCTCTGCTTTGTAGTCTTCTTCATGATATCGTACTTTGATATAGCGTATATTGTTTAATCTTATTCTCATATATGCTTATTATCATTCACACATCCCCCCACTTAAACGTAATATTCAAGAGCATAACATTTTTGTCTAATTTTACTTACCATATGTTTTCTGAGCTTAAGTATACCTAGTAGGTGTTCAATATATGTGGATCAAATGAGTGACCAGTATCTTTTGATTAGATCACATTATTGACCTCAGGTATATCACTTTCTGTTTTTGATGCTTCATCAATGAATCCTATATTTATGTCTTTATCCTTAAGAAATTGCAGAGAGGTAAAATCTGGAAAGGGGGAAATGGATAACAGCCTTCATCTGCTGCTTAGAGTCCTATAAGCAGATTCACATCTTGCAGATAGACTGATTAATGGCATAAAAATAAACGTTACATTGTGGCAGTCAGAGAAGCAGTAGTGGAGAGCAGTAACATCTGAATTCTAGTCGTTAACCAGTTACCAATTTTGGTGTAGGTAAAATGCATATTAACCTGTCTAGTCTTCTGTTTTCTTTTACCAATATGTGACTTGGATTAACTACATTGAAAGATGCCTCTTTAAGCTCTACTTAGATACTTATCAGTTAAAAATTTTTAAAAAATTCTTATTGTCTCTTTTGTCTTGCAGAAAACATACATTATTTTACACTTGTGTTATATAATCCTTCCAGTTGATGTCATAGGAATCAACTAAAGATGCATGTTTCATAAAGCTCAAGGTCAATGGTGCAATATGATGATGCTATAGGTCCATAGTAATTTGTATTTGTCTTTAAAGATCCCATGGCCTAGCATTCCTTTATAACACAATAAACAATATGTTTTTTCTTCTCTAAAAAAGGGGCTTATTTTTAAATTAACCTAATGTAAACTTTGGTTTTCAAGCTCCTATTAAATAGCCTGATAACTTTTTTATAAGTTTCTAAAATAAGCCATCTCTTTTATGCATAGCACAAATTAAATTCCTATCAAATCTGCTTCAGAAATAAAGGAATCTTTCCACCATCATATTTAATTTCTTCATATCTTGTGCTCATTAAATTCAGAAGTTAATAGCACATAAATAAAACATGGCTTTTACTTCATGAATTGCATGTCGAGTGCATGCATTTAAAAGCTTCGCAGGGAAAATAAGAAAAACCTGGTAAACCAAGCATGCAAAACCCAGCCTTTTTTCCTTTCCTTTGTGCAGCTAAAGATCTGGCAATTTTCAGCTGTAAGGAGATTTAATTTAAAAACAAATTATGGTATCATAGAGTGTCTCTGTGTCTTTATATTAATCCAAGTTGAAAATCATTTTCCATCCTTTCTCTTTTAATCTGTTTTCTTCCGTCAGAGGCTTGCACATGATGGGGAGATGCCTATAGCCGATGCGGCCAAGCTCTACTGGGTGTTTGTGAGAAGGAGGCAGCCCGGGATTCTTGGTGTGATGATCACGATGCTACTTTACATTCTTCTGTTCATCATTTCTTCCCTGATTTTATATTTGTATTGTCTCAGGTAAGACGCTTCCATGATTTTATTCTTTAGCATGTTTAGCCCTAATCTTGGGATGCAGTTAGTTTATGCAAATACGGTTAAAGAAGTTCATGACATGTGGACATCACTCAGGTGGCAATGCACATGGTGATGTGCAATGCCCACCATGAAAAGCAGTCAAGAATTTATTTGACTTGCAGAAATATGTACCCTATGGAAGAGACAGTTGATTTGCTGTAATCGTTATACTGATTTTTCCAAACTAAGGATCAACATGAAACAAGTTATCCCTTGACAAGCTGGGAAATTTCCTGGGAAGCTTGTCCATGATTCTCTTTTTCTGTGTCTTCCAATTTGCTTTCTTCCCACCCTTTCCCACCCTGCCAAAAGTCACCAATGGCAGAATCAGCCTCCAGCTGTGATCCTGCAGGTCACAGGGTCAGTTCAGTAGTGCGTATGTGTGTGTGTGTGTGTGTGTGTATGTGCATGAAGAGCAATAAAGACAAGCAACAAAAACAGGAAAGTAAAAGGGCGAGGCAGACATTTCATCTGTTGATTGTTTGTTCTGCTGGCAGGAGCTCTTCAGTTTGGTGCCATCCCCTTGTTTATTTTTTATTTATTTATTTATTTTTCCTGTACTTCTTGTGTCATATCCATGAAATCATTGTCAGGACCATTGTCATAAAACATCCCCCTGCTTTATAGTAAGTTAAAAAGACTTGTAAGTCTTTAAAAAGACTTGTAACTTTAAAAAGACTTGTAAGTCTTTTTAACTTGGGTTGGTCTTTGTATATGGTAAAGGGAAGGGTCTGTCAGGTGTAGTGGCAAACTCCTGTAATTCCAGCTGCTCTGGAGACTGAGGCCGGAGGATCGCAAGTTCAAGGCCAGCCTCAGCAATTTAGCCAGGCCCTAAGCAACTTAGCAAGACCCTGTCTCTAACTAAAGTATAAAAAAGGGCTGGGATGTATCTCAGTGATTGAGTGTCCCTGGGTTCAATCCTTGGAACGACAAAAACAAAAAGAGATATGGGTCCGATTTTATTATTATTTTGCTACTATGTTTTAATTTTTTTCAAAACTAAATTTTAAGAATTTATTTGTTCTTTTTTTTATATATATGTCAGTAGAATGTATTTTGACATTTATACATAGATGGAGTACACCTTCTTTTTCTTCTGGTTGTACATGGGGATTATATGGGTCGTGTAATCACATATGCACATAGGAAAGTAATGTCTGAGTCATTCTGCTGTCTTTCCTATTCCCATTCCCCCTCCCTTCCCTTCATTCCCCTTTTTCTAATCCAAAGTATTTCTATTTTACCTTATCCCCCACCCCCTTTGGGAGTTAGCATCCACATTCAGAAAGAACATTCAGCCTTTGGTTTTTCTGGGGACTAGCTTATTTCACTTAGCATGATAGCCTCCAGTTCCATCCATTTACAGGCAAACATCATAATTTCAATTCTTTTTGTAACTCAGTATAGCCACAGTAATGTGTGTGTGTGTGTGCATATATATATATACATATATATGATATATTTACACATATACGCATATATTGCATTTTCTTTATCCATTCATCTGTTGAAGGGCACTTAGGCTGGTTCCATAGTTTAGCTATTGTGACTTGAGCTGTTATAAACATGATGTGGATATATAACTGTAGTATACAGATTATAAGACCTTTGGATACATACCAAGGAGTGGGAAAAAAATGGGTCCAATGGTGGTTCCATTCCAAGTTTTCTAAGGAATCTCCATACTGCTTTCCAGAGTGGTTGCACCAATTTGCCGTCCCATCAGCAATGTATGAGTGTGCCTTTTTCACTACATCCTCACCAGCACTTGTTGTTGCTTGTATTTTTGATAATAGACATTCTGTCTATTCTGTTAGAATGTCATTCTGGAGTGAGAGGAAATCTCAGTGTAGTTTTAATTTGCATTTCTCTACTTGCTGGAGATGTTTAACATTTTTTCATATATTTGTTGACCAATCACATTCTTCAGTGAAGTGCCTGTTCAATTTCTTTTCCCATTTTTTGATTGAGTTATTATTATTATTTTTTTAATGTTAAGGTATTTGAAGTCTTTATATATCTTAAAGATTAATGCTTTATCTGAGTTTCAGGTGGAAAAGATTTTCTCCCATTCTCTAGGCTCTCTCTTCACATTCTTGGTTGTTTCCTTTTCTGTGAAGAAGCTTTTTAGTTTAATTCCATTTTACTTCTTGTGCTTTAGGAGTCTTGTTAAGGACATTGGTTCCTAAACTAGCATGATGTAGATTTGAGCCTACTTTTTGTTCTAGTAGGCACAGGATCTCTGGTCTAATGCTTAGGTCCCTGATATACTTTGAGTTGAATTTTGTGCAGGGTGAGATAGGGGTCTAATTTCATTTTGTTACATATGGATTCCAGTTTTCCCAGCACCTTTTGTAGAAGAGGCTATCTTTTCTCCAATGTATGTTTTCAGTGCCTTTGTCTAGTATGAGATAATTGTATTTGTGTGGGTTTGTCTCCATGTATTCTATTCTGTACCATCAGTATAGATGCCTGTTTTTGAGCTAATACCCCCATTTTTGTTACTATAGCTCTGTAGTATACTTCAATGTCTGGTATTGTGATGCCTACTGCTTGACTTTTCTTACTCAGGATTGCTTTGACTACTCTGGGTCTCTTGTTTATTTACTTTTTGGTACTGGGGATTGAACTCAGGGGCACTCAGTGGAATTACATCTCCAGCCCTTTTGTGTATTTTAGTTAGAGTCAGGGTCTCACTGAGTTGCTTAGGGCCTCGCTAAGATGCTGAGGCTGGCTTTGAACTCACAATCCTACTGCCTCAGCCTCCCCAGCTGCTGGGATTACACCATTCCCTAGCATCAGGTCTCTTATTTTTTTTGCAAATGAATTTCATGACTGCTTTTTCTATTTCTATGAAAAACAACATTGGAATTTTAATAGGAATTGCATTAAATCTGTATAGCTCTTTTGGTAGTATGACTATTTTGATAATATTAATTCTGCCTATCCAGGAGCATGTGAGATCTTTCCATTTTCTAAGGTCTTTTTCAATTTCTTTCTTTAGTGTGCTGCAGTTTGGCTGTAGAGGTCTTTCACCTCTTTTGTTAGGTTGATTCCCAAATATTTTATTTCCCTGAGGCTATTGTGAATGGAATAGTTTTCTTAATTTCTCTTTCAGTTGATTCATCACTGATGTATTAGGAGCACAATTTATTTATGGTTGTTAATTTTATATCTTACTCCTTTGCTGAATTCATTTATAAGCTCTAGAAACTTTCTGGTGGAGTTTTATCTCTCTTTCTCTTCACTAGTATGGCTAAGGGTTTATCAATTTCATTTATTTTTTCAAAGAATCAACTTTTTGTTGTGTTGATTTTTTTGAATCTTTTCTTTTTTTGATTTCGTTGATTTCAGCTCAGTTTTTAATTATTTTCTGCCTTCTACTACTTTTGGTATTGAGTTGTTCTTCATTTTCAAGGGTGTTGGGATATAATTTTAGGTTATTTATTTGTTGACTTTCTATTCTTTTAATGAATGAGCTCAATGTAATGAACCTCTTAGCACTGCCTTCATGTGTCCCAGAGATTCTAATATGTTGTATCACTATTCTCATTCACCTCTATGAATATTTTATTTCATTCCTGATTTCTGTGCTATCCATTTGTCATTCAATAGTGTAGCATTTATTCTCCATAATGTATTACTTAGTCCATCCAATAGTGTATTATTTAGTGTATTATTTAGCTTCTGTTTATTATTTTATCATTGATTTCTAATTTCATTCCATTATGATCTGATACAATGCAAGGTATTATCTCTATTTTTTTGTGTTTGCCAAGAGTTGCTCTATGGCGTAAGATGGGGTCTCTTTTAGAAAGGATCCATGTGCTGCTGAGAAGAAAGTGTATTTGGTCTTCGATGGATGAAATATTCTATATATGTCTAAATTATTGAGTGGATTATTATATTATAATTATTAATTATTCTATATTAAGTCTAAATTGTTGATTGTATTATTTAGTTCTACAGTGTCTTTGTTTAGTTTTTGTTTGGAGGATCTATCCAGTGGTGAGAGAGGTGTATTAAAGTCACCCAGTATTATTGTGCTGTAGTCCATTTGACTCTTGAACTCGAGAAGGGCTTGTTTGATGTACATAGATGCTCTATTGTTTGGGGCATAAATATTTATGATTGTAATGTCTTGCTCATGTATAATTCCCTTAAGCAGTATGAAATGTCCTTCTTTGTCCCTTTTGATGAACTTTGGGTTGAAGTCCATTTTATCTAATGTGAGGATAGAAACCCATGATTGTTCATGACCATCTATGTGAATGATATGTTTTTTCCCATCTTTTCACCGTCAGTTTATGAATCCCTGTGCCTATGAGGTGAGTCTCTTGGAAACAGCATATTTTTGGGTCTTTTTCAAAATCCAAACTGCCAGTCTATGTCTTTTGATTGATGAGTTTAGGCCATTTACATTCAATGTTATTATTGAGATATGAGTTTTATTCCCAGTCATTTTGGTTTATTTCTGTTTTTTAATTTAAATTAGTTTCTCCTTTGATTCACTATTCCTTTAGTGTAGTTACCCCTTTGCTGTTTTTCACATTTATTTTTCATCTCTTCTTCATGAAATATTTTTTCTGAGAGTATTCTGTAGAGCAGACTTTCTTGTTATGAATTCTTTTAATTTTTGTTTACCATGGAAGGTTTTTATTTCATTGTCAAATCTGAAGCTTAATTTTGTTGGGTATAGAATTCTTGTTTGGGATCCATTTTCTTTCAGACCTTGGGATATAATATTCTACAATCTCCTAGCTTTGAGGGTCTGGGTTGATAAATCAATTGATATCTGCATTGGTTTCCCTTTAAATGTAATATGGAATTTTTCTCTGGCAGTCTTTAAAATTCTATCCTTATTCTGTATATTAAGGCATTTTCATAATAATGTGCCTTGGTGTGGGTCTGTTGTAATTTTGTATATTTGGGGTCCTGTAAGCTTCCTCTATTTGATTCTCCCCTTCATTCTTTAGGTTTGGGAAATTTTCTGAGATTATTTCATTGAAAAAAATGTGCATTCCTTGGTTTGTATCTCTGCACCTTCATCTATCCTGATCTTTTCATGTTATCCCATATTCCTTGAAAGTTCTGCTCATGGTCTCTTAACATCTTTTCTCCATGGTCAACTTTGTTTTTAAGATTATATATTTTACACTCATTGCCTGAAACTCTGTCTTCCAAGTGGTTTAGTCTGTTTTTCATGCTTTCTGTTGAATTCTTAATTTGGCTTATTGATTCCTTCATTTCAAAGATTTTGCTTGATTTCTTTTCTTTTCAGACTATCTCTTTATTGAAGTGATCTTTCACTTCCTATATTTTCTCACTGATTTCACTCCTTACATCATTCTTTACCTTGTGGATCAGTTTAACCATATACATTCTAAACTCCTTCTTGACATTTCTTCCACTGTGGTGTCAATGGATTCTGTTATTGGAGCATCCTGGTTTGTTTGTGATGCTTTGTTTCATTGTTTTTTCATGTTATTTGTGTGTCAACCCATCTAACAGTAAGGATCTGAGGCAGTACTGTTTTTACCCTGTGGACTCTTACTGTTCCTGAATGTTTCCAGTACCTCACCATTAAGGGGGAGACAAATAATAACTGTAACCAAAGCAAACAATATTAAGTGTTAAACCAAATATTTCCTGCTAAGATGACTACAGTTTTTTCACAATAAACAGAAATGGTATGTTATTGCTTTCAATAAAAACAATAAGTTTGCGAAAGGGTTTAAAATTTTGAATGGTGGGCAAGGAGAGAACAAAAGTGGTGTAGGATGTGATCATTATGAGGGAGGAGGAGAGGAAATAGAAGTAAAAAAAAAATAAAGAAAGAGTGAAAGAGAGAACAACAGAAATTGGCTGTTAATAGAAGAAAGGAGAGAAAGAGAATCAAGGGAAAGAGATAAGTGAGAGAAAATATATATAAAGTAAAAATTTTAAAAATTAAAAAGAAAAAGAAGAGGGTAAAAAGAAAAGAATACAAAACAAAACTGAAATATACTAATCAGATATCCTGTTTCTCAATAAATTAATCCATGAAAAAAAATAACTGGTTTCAAAAATGCTAGAAATGTGTGAGAAAAAAATATCTTGATGAAAAGTTGAAGAACTTGTGTCTGTTGGAGATGAAAAGATTTTCAGCTTTCTCTGCAGTGTTTGGACTGGAGTGTGTTGCTAAGGTGAGAGGATTAGTCCTGGAGGCGGAACTCCTGGAGTTGGGATTTAGGGTTAGGTAGACTCCAGGCTCTTCACTGAATGCCAGTTGGTTTGGGGATTTTAAATCTGTCCTCCACCTGCCTTGGGAGAGATGTGATTTCTTTCCTGTACAAGGATATTGTGCACTGCACCTTACAGTTTAGTTGAGCAGTGTCTTTGATCTCTAAACTCTCTGTCCCAGACATGCCTTTGTCCTCCACAAAATATGGTTTCCTTTAATTCCCTTATTGCTTTATTGTGTTCACAGAAGGACCATTCTGGCTGGCATCTCCAGCCACTGCCACAGCACTGGGCCTGGGGATTTCTTCCTTATTTTATGATTTTAAGTCCCCTGAGTTCCAAATCTGTTTTGCGTGTCCAGTATTAAATTCTAGTAAAGTGCCCACCAATTGAGTTCATTCGCCCACCTTGCTGAGAAGCTCCCTGTCTGCTTTTCTTGGTTTCACACCATGGGAGCAGGCAGGGAAATGACCTCTCTGTTCCACCATCTTCAGGATCTCCCGATTTATTCTTTTGCATGTGGGTATCCAATTTATCCAACATCATTTGCTGAAAGTCCTTTCCTTGTCATGTATTATTGGTGTCGTTGGTGAACACAGGCTGACCATACATGTGTGGATTCATTTCTGAGCCCTTTATTCTATTTCCTTGGCCCATATCTGTCTTTATTCTGATACCTTATTGCAGCTTTGTAATATAATCCAGAATTCCACTTTCTGGGTATTTGTACAAAAGAATTGAAATCTGGATCTCAAAGAGATATTTGCCTTGCTAAGTTAATTGCATCCCTCTTCACCATAGTCAGGACGTAGAAGCAGCATGAACCTATGTCCATGGATGAATGGAGAGTGAGGTCAATACCTACAGTGTCATGTCGTTCTGGTACAGAAAGAAATTCTGCCTTATGCAGCACTGTAGATGAACTTTGAAGACATTATGCTAACTGGAATAAGCCTGTGACAGAAGAAAAAACACTAAATGATTCTCCTCCATTGAGGAATCCAAAATAGCCAAATTCACAGAAATAGTGAATAGGAAGATGATTGCCTGAGGCTGAGGGGCAGGGAAAGGAGGGGCTTGCCAAACAACAGGCATATATTTTCAGTCATGCAAAATGATTATGTTGGAGAGATCTTCTATACAACATTGTGCACATAATTAACACTACTATATTGTGCACATAATTAACACTATTGTATTGTGCCCTTAAACATCAAGAGGAGAGACCTCATGTTAAGTATTCTTACTACAATTTGCAAAAAAGTGTTAGGAAGTGATCAACACAGGGTCCTCTGGAAACACTGAGAAAAGGAACCAACAGAGGTCTGGTGGAGGCTGGGGCCAGAAGCCAAAGACTTCAGTGGAAATGTAACACTGGAGCAATTTTTGAAGCTTTAATGTAATTAAATTGGGGGCGAGAAACAAGCAAGCATGCTAGCAGGCAAAGAGAAAAGGATGTATAAAATCGGAGTCTTGAGAAAGTATGCAGTTTTTGGCAAATCCAAAATACTTGGGTATGACTGAAGTTTAGGATATGGACAGATGGCAGAGATGAGGTTGGAAATGTGGTCAAGGTCCAGATGATAGAAGTTCTGACTCTCATGCATTTGTTCTGATGGTAAAGCAAAGGCTGAAGAATTTTAAATATCTTTAATTTTGAGAAGATCACTCTGCCAAAGACAGGAAAGCGGATTGACCAGCAGTGGGGTAGGAAGCAGAAAAATTTAGTTAGAAGCTACTTTGATAAACCAGGCGAGGGGTGTCAGAAGCCTTAACTGAAGAAAATGACATTCGAAATGGAAAGTTGGTTACATTTAATAGTAAAAGGAGGAATAGAACTGGTTGGACGTTGAAGGTGAAGGACAGGGGTTGATTTTTAGTATAATTTCAGGTTTTGGAATTTGAAAAATGCCTCAGAGACAGGCATTGGATAGAAAGTGAACTTTAGAGTTGAGTCTGGTAGTGCATGTCTGTGAACCCAGTGACTAGGGAGGCTGAGGCTGGAGAATTGCAAGTTAGAGGTCAGCTTCAACAACTCAGTGAGTCCCTATCTTGAAATAGAAAATAGAAAGTGCTGGGGATGCAGCTCAGTGGTTAAGAATGTCTGGGTTCAATTCCCAGTACCATGAGAAAAAGAAGAAGAAAAAAAAGAACTTAAACTTTTAGGCGATAATGAGTTAAATTCCCATTCAGATTGACCTTGAGATATCTGTGATGTTGCCAAGGGAACATATGTTATGAGAAGCTGGTAGATGAATATAGAGCTCACAAGTCAATATGCTGTGGTTTTGTGTGGTGGAAGCCCTGAGTTTCATTGCCTTGAAGGGTAGAGTGGGTTAGCTGAGCCCAGAAGGAGAACACAGGATCAGCACTTACTCTTTCTTTTTTTCTGAGCTCTCTGCTACAAATAGACAGTGGTTAGAAAAAGCTTAAAAAGTGACTTTTAAAAACGGGTCTGGCTTGAATCTACTTCTACACCGAGATGA
Organism: Glaucomys volans; assembly: GCA_020662805.1. Taxonomy (NCBI): domain Eukaryota; kingdom Metazoa; phylum Chordata; class Mammalia; order Rodentia; family Sciuridae; genus Glaucomys; species Glaucomys volans. Next base: position 408,994 of record JAJEJO010001233.1, read on the forward strand.
AAATTCTACAGGGAAAGGAATTGTTACTAATGACCTAAGCAAAGGAGGATGGTAGGTAGAGGAAGGTCTCTGAAGACATGCGATAGGACAGAGACAACCTCGCACGGAGAAAGCCCTTGTCTCATGATGTGACAGGGGAGAGCAGAGGGTGAAGGCGGATGCCAGGAGGTTCGAGGCAGGATGCAGGGAGGATTCACATATGATAGCCATTCTTATTGGAGGAGGGGAACTCCCTCCTCAAATCTTCCTGCTGTAGACAGATCACTCTCTGATGTGGCCCTTAGGTCACGGACAGCTGCAGTAAAATTGCCCAACTCTCCAGGGCATGCGTGTTATTTAGGTCCAGGCTTGGTTTGTGCTTTGGCATGTCATAAGTGCTGTATGTCATCTTTCCAGGGCGCTTCCTTTCCTGGGGAAGGCAAGAGTCTTCCTTGATCATTCTGTTTGCTTTTGACCACTTGCTTGCAGTGTGGCCTGAGGCCAGGTTGTCTCATTTGCTAGAATTTAGGCATTTCCATGTATAACAGGGTAAAAATAACACATATGTGTAGATTTTTTAAGAGGCTCCACATGAGTAATCACTATATTATTTAAAATGACTAGTGCTTCCAAGAGAAGTTAAAGAAATAAAATACTGTCATGTAGTCCAGATTTCTGTAAGCAAAATTCAGCATATTGTTATATACCACTTATTCCCATACCAATATATCTCTTTTCACTTAAAATAAAACAAATGCTTACAACTGTAAACTATTCACTGAGATATACATTTTAATCAACTAGATTACTTGTAAAGGACCTCCCAAAAAGTGCAGAATTTGTGCACCAAATAGTTAAGATTTAATATTTTGCTACTCAAAGCAAATGGGTGTTTGCTTTAGAAAAGAAGAGAAAGAAAATCCCATGGGGAAGTGCAGGTGGGACTAGGAAGCTCAGTAATGCATGAGAATGATTAAAGTCAAAGGAAAGATAGTTGGAATGCCTGGGCATTATAGATAAATAATCTGGAAAATGTAGGAGAAATAATCAAGTTTTGTGTGCTCACTTAACCTGGCTCCTACTATCTGTCATGTTGGAACTGGGCATGCTCAGTTATTCCAAGTAGGGTTTTTTTTTTTTTTGTTTTTTGTTTTTTTGGTGGTGCTGGGGATTGAACCCAGGGCCTTGTGAATGCCAGGCAACCACTCTACCAACTGAGCTATATCCCCAGCCCCCTTTCTTCCCTCTCCCTTCCTTCCTTTCTTCCTTCCTCCATTCCTTCCATTTGCTTTGTTTTGTTTTGTTGATTTCTTTTTTCATAATGAAAAAGTAATTTCCTGCAGGGAAAATACCTGTCTTTTCCATCTTTTCCATATGCATCAGTAAAGTTCCTTCAATGTGTCAGCAGAAAAATTGCTCCTTACTGTTATTCACAATGCATCTTTCTCTGAAATGGCCTGATGCTGGGTGGACCAGTTCTATGAAGGAAGTGCTGTCCACAGCAGATGTGTCTGGTCAGTGAAACTGGGTTTTGCACTGGTGTGGCAATAATAAAGAGACCCAGACATGGTAAGAACTTACCTTAGTGAACAGTCAACATGTAGACCATGTTGACTGATACAGGTTAGGATGCTGAATCCAAATGCGGACACAACCACCCTGAGTTTTTCTGTGCTTTCCCACCAGGGTTGTGGAGACAATAGTAAAAATATAGCTGGTCTTATGGGAACACAAATGAAATCAAGTCTCTTGTGCTGGTTGTTAATGGAGAGTTTTGTTTAGCTTTGGGCACCAGAAGCTCCATGTTGTGGAGTCTGTTGTGCAAGCCCAAGATTGGGTTCTGTTGAGGTTGGCTAATTGGCTGTCATTCCTACAAGAACCTGAGCCATTTCTTTCTGAAGGAATTCTACCAGAAAAATGTCCACTCTCAGTGGTGATAGGGGAGGGGACTTGGAAAGGAGTAATTATTTAGATTCGATTTTACAGTTCTTAAAAAATCATTACTATTTTTAATGATTTTTTTCTTATTTGATGAAGAATAAATGTTATGTAGGCAAAAAAATATGAACTTGCAGAAAAGAATCAAGAAGTAAATGGAAAACACACCAATCATCTCCCCATCTAGACAAAACATTGTTAATCTTCTAGTAAATTTATACCAGTCTTTTTCCTATGTATATTTATTTTTACAAAATTGAAATTGTATACCATGGGTACAACTACATGGGATGATTTTCAACTTAATATTATATGATACATGTTTTTATGTTCTTTGCTAACTTCATAAACGTGTGATATTTAAATAGTTCTTTACTGCTGGATGACAATAGATTGTTTCATATTTTAGGCATCATATAAATAATTCTGATGAACATCTTAAAGTACAGGGTCTTGTCCACCTTTTAAATTAGTCTTTGCATAGGATCCTAGAGAACCACACATATTGGTTCAGAGTGTGATATTTCTAAGAAACTTGTTAAGTATTGCAGAATTGTTTCTAGGAAGCTTTATGAATGAGGAGGCTTACCAAAATATATTCACATCACTCATTAACCTTTTAGTCTAATACAGAATTTCATACTTTTTCCAAATGTGTATTCTTTGGCTTACTAGTTCTACACATTCTTAATATGCTCATTACTCATTTATATTTCCTTTCCTCTGAATTGCCTTTCAAGGGCTGCTTTTTGCTTTATTTTCTATAGATCTTTCACATGTTTTTCCTACTCAGTTTTATGAGTTTTATATATATTAATAGTGTTAACTCTTTTGTCATAGTTTGAACAAATATTTTCCACCTCTTAATCATGGTCTATGTTTATTTTTGATTTTAAAACTAAACACATTTAAATTCACTTAAGGCCAAGTTATCATTTTGTGACTTAACTCAAATTTTTAAAAAGACTTTCTCATGTTGAAGTTTTACAATTGTTTCCTTCTATGTTTATAAAATTTGATTTTTTTTCCATTGAACTTCTTATATGGGTAAGTGGAAGTCATTGGAAGTGGATAATGTCAAGATCTAAAAGGAGCATGCTTTTATCTGTTATTTTACTGGTGTGTTGTTTAACTTGATATTTTCATTATCTTTTGATATTAATTATTTGGACATCCTATTGAATTTTGCTTGAAGTAGCTTAGATTCTTCTGTTTATGTTTCTAGTGTGATACAAAGTGAACTTCTTTTTTTTAGAGTTTCTTTTACAAAATTTATCTTTCTATCAAATGTTCATTTTTAGGTACTTATCATGAGTTGTAGTGTCTGGCCTTACACATTCCATACAAATAAAGTCACCCTTGGTATCATACAAATGTGGTTTAATCATAAATCCTTAATCCCCATCTACCAACGATCTACAGGCTGTTTGCATAGTTCTTTATATTTTACAGAGAATGAGCAATCACAATTTAAACGTTAGTTAGATTTGGTTCATCTTTTATGTTCCTGGAAGCTGTACACAAATTTAAAAGACTGGTAGTCAAGTTAATTAGTTTTGGGGGATGCTTATGTCTTCTTAATCATTGACTTAATAGTTCTAAATAGCCTTATAAGTTTTAGCTGCTGTCATTTATTACTTAGAAAAATTAATTTGGATTAAAATAATTTAAAGATGGGTTTTGATGAGAATATTATGAGCATATTCATTGTCTGGGGAATATGTATGAGATAATCAAAGATTTTCTACTTTCTGAATCAATCTTCATCATGTTCCTTAGTAAAGGCAAATATTATTTATCATGTTGAGGGAAAATGACTAAAGTTTATTGATATAGATAACTAAATTATTTTCATTATTATTATGCCCTGATAGAAATGGACTATGCAACTTATGGCATGCTTGAATAGGAACGAACCTCTCTCAGAGGTTCAGATACCATATTGTGTCAGCTCCAATAAACCAAAAAGTTAAATGCAAATGGCTTATTGCTGTGGTGCTTGTACTTCAGGGTCTCCCCTCTGCTCCTCAGACCCTGAGTGCTCTGGGGTGGATAGTGCAGCCTCTCTTGTATGCTCACTCCTCTGCCCTCTAGTCCTCAGTAGACAGAGTCTTCATTCCTACCCCAACTTTTCCCATCTCTTAGCTGCAAGAAACTGGGAAAGTTTAACTCAAAATTCCTTGACATGATGTTTTTTTCTCTTAAAAACAAAATAAAAACGTGTCAGTTAAGACTAAATAGCCAATTGGTCATTTGGCGAATTGACTTTTGGTAAATTAGCCTGATTCTTTTTAAAAAAATTTTTAATTTATTTGTTGTTTTTAGACATACATGACAGTAGAGTATATTTTGACATATTATACATGCATGCAGTGCAACCCTTTTCAGTTTTGATCCCATTCTTGTAGTTGAACTTGATGTGAATTTACACTGGTCATGTATTCATATATGAGTATAGGAAAGTTATGTCTGATTCATTCCACTGCTTTTCCTATCTCATCCCTCGTCTCTTCATTCCCCTTTTTCTAATCCAACGAACTTCAATACTTCCCCTCCCTACTTTCCCATGTAATGGGTTAGCTTTCACGTATCAGAGCGAATATTTGACCTTTAGTTTTTTGATTTTGGCTTATTTCTCATAGCATGATATTCTCCAGTTCCATCCATTTAGTGGCAAGTGCCATGATTTCATTCTTCTTTATAGCTGAATATTATTGCACTGTGTTCATATACCACATTTTCTTTATACATTCATCTGTTGACGGGCACCTAGGTTGATTCCATATCTTGGCTATTGTGAATTGAAAATTAGCCTGATTCTAACACCTCAAGGATAAAAGAAACTAAAATAGTCTTGAAATTCTGCTTTCATCCAAAGATACAGCAAATGGCACATGAAGTTTGCTGAGCAGGTGTTAGGAAGGTATTTGTACTTGGATAAAAATGACAAGGTGTATGTTTGTCTGGCTGGCAAAGCCCAAATCCCAGGCTTGAGCCGGTTCAAGGTGATTAGTGTGAGAAATTTCCTCCTCCACGTTCATGTAAATACTTGCATCTGATGGTGTCATCTCCAAGGTCTTGTGCCCCTCTGTCCCCACCGCTGTCTGCAACTTGCAGAATCTCTTTAAAACTCTTCCTGAAGAATTCTCACCATCCTTATCACCAAAGCAATGGTACAGATAACCAAAGGAATAGAACAACTACTTTGAGTTCCTGCCTCCAAAGAAGTGGGATTAGATGTTCATGAAAGTGACATGTTGACCTCTCTGCACCATGTAGTTGGATGTTACAGAAATGGTCACTCTGAATGAAAAAGAAACATTGTAGTAAAATAGCATGAAATTACTGGTGTGGGGATTGGAGGCAAGGTTATTGCTTATAATTTACCCTTCTCTCTCTCTCTACTAAAAGATAAAAAAAAGTGTCCCGAAGACAATGGAACCCAAGTTCTATTGAATTAAAAACTTGAATAAATAGAGGACTGCAGTTTCTTATATGACCAAGATACACCTTTCCTTCCAAATAAAATACAACTGACGGCCTACACGTTTCAATGACGTATCTACTAATGTTTTTTTATTTTGGCTCAGCTGGATATCATGAACTGTGAAAATGGGTAGCTCTCACATGTACTTTCCAAAATGATCAGAGTGGAGTTTGAGGTTGGAGTTGTTTCGTTGTTTACAAGAGTCAACAAAAATAAAGTGCAATGTGGAGGGAGAAGTTAAGAAGCCTCAGACCAATGCTCACAGCAGAGGAAATGGAAAACATGAACTTAACAGAATCAATCCAAATGCCAAGAACCCAGGGAAGTGATCAGTGTGTCCTTGACACAGAACGTCCCCTAAACTCCCTTCTGGACGGTCCTCTGCTCCTCCTTGATGTTTCCAAAACTTGATTTGATTGTCCCCAGACCCCATCCTCCGCCTCCCTGCTCGAGCCGCCTTCCCAATGATCTGTTAAGTACGTTAATATGAGGCATGCTTAGGTGTGCACAACTGCAAAGGGCTCCCAGGATCCTGGTCACACTTGCAGAGAGCTGTCCTACTACTGCCCGATGACAGATGGACCCTCTGCCTCTCCTCTGGGTTCAGCGCCAGAACAGCCGCCTTCTTTACCATTGACCTTGAACATGACACCAGGGCTCTTATCAGCCCTGGGCTAGTAAGTTGAATTCGAGAAAGTGCAGCCACAGTTCTGGTTAACTCCTTACTACAGTTTGGGTTTCCCTAGGACAGGTCCTTAAAGCAGATCCTCCTTCCTAGTCTAATGAGTCAGTACCCTCAAAGGAATATCAGTCAGTACGAGCCGATAGAGCTGATTCTTAGGAAGAAGAGAATCCTAATGCTAATCAACATATTATTAACTCTGACAGTAATCACAGACCCTTCCAGTGTGGATTTTTGAAAAGTCCCATCCCGTACCCTATGACTTGGCATATGGAGACTTCACAGAGCAATTTCACGCTTCAAGATGTCACTCTTGGCAAAAAGTTCCTGAATGTGGCCACAAAAATGCAGGGAACAAAATCCAAAGCAGACAAACTATCCTACATCAAACTCAAAGAGTTCTACTCATCTAAGGACATGATTAGTACAGTAAAAAGAAATGGAAGAAATAACTGAAAATCCTATATTTGGTAAGGGTTTAATATCCAGACTACAAAAGGAATTTCTTCAGTTTAAAAATGAAAAAACAAATAACCCTAATTTTAAAAAATCAGCAAAGAACTTGAAGAGACATTTTTGTAAGGATGTAAAAAGGGCCAATAAAGGAGATGCTCAACATCAGTAAATATTAGGAAAATGGAAACCCCAAACTACAATGAGATATCACCTCATATGCAACAGGATCATCCCTATGGAACCCTTGGGTACTTTTCAAGTGTACAACCCAATGGTTGTACTATGGGAATAGAAAATAGTACAACCATTGGGTACAACAAGGTGGAGAGTCCTCAAAACATTAAAAATAAAATGATCTGATCTTGCAATCCCACATCTGGATATACTTCAAAATAATTAAAAGCAGGACATCTCAGGGATATTTGCACCCCTACCCCCAAGGTCATTTCAGCATTGTTCACAATTGCCAGGAGGTGAAAGCAACCTGAATGCCTACCAAGAGATGAATGGATAAAGGAGATGTGGAATATTCATTCAATGAAATAGGAATATTATGCAAACTCGAAAAGGAAGTCAATCCTGCGACATGATACAACATCGATGAACGCCAAGGAGATTTTGCTAAGTGAAGTAGGCCAGTGGATTCTGTATCATCCCACTCATATGAAGTGAGTAAAGTAGTTAAAAATCACAACAGGGAAAATGAGAAAGGTGGCTACCAAAATCTGGTGAATTGGTGTTGCAAGATCTGGAGATCTGTTCTACAGTGTGAGTGTACTTAACACCATCGAACTGCATACTTAAAAATGGTGAAGGAAAAAAGCACATTTTCTGTTAACTTTTGCGTAATGAACGAGTGTGACACGCTGGTTCAGTTCCTGGATTGGAGAGGGCTAGGATGCCTTGAGTTTGTCTGTCGCTCGCCAGCTGTGTGTCTTTGGGCAGAGGTTTTATCTCTTTGACTCTGCTTCTTCGTCTTTAAAGCACGGATAAGAAAATTAGGCTTAAACCTCTGAGGAATACAATTAAGGTATATAAAATGTGTATCCCAGGTATTTGTTCAATGATATTAACATTGACTATAATTATGGGTTTTCTAACGGCAGTGTTACAAATTAATTTATTTAGCATCTTTCTAGCTAAACTGTCACTTAGGCAATTCTGTTTAGTTCTAAGTATTAGTTATTTCAAGGTAAACCCAAATTTGGTGTAGCAACTTAGAATTTTCAATTAATGTCGACAACTTCACATTTAGGTTCAAATCTCTCTTGGTCTAGGATTTCCTATCTCAGCAAATGGCAGGATCACCCATCCACATCCAATGAGAGAGGAGGGAAGAGGGAGAGCGAGAGGAGGGAGGAGGGAGGAGAAGAAGGAGAGAAGGACAAAAGTAAAAATGAAAAGAAGAAACCTGGGTGTCATCTTGAAATGCTCTCTCTCACCCTCCATACCTACCAACTCCAGATTCTAGAAACTTCTCAGCTGTTGAATTTGTGCATGCAGTTCTATGGATAAAGTATGTCCAGTCTCTTCCCTGACTTCCTCTAACATCACCCACCCCATGGGTAATGTTATATTTCTTCTTATATTCCTTCTTTCTCCATCTGCTCTCTTTGCTCTAATTTATAATGGACTTTAAGCCAGAATAGAACATGTCACTTCTTGCTTGAGTCCATGACACCTACTGTGCGTGTTCTCCTGACCTGGATCCTGCCTTGCTGTGAAGTCCTGGGCTCTCCACATCACTGTGTCACCTTCCCCTTCAGCTCTGTGACACCTTCCTGGAGTCCTTGTCTTACCCCAACTGGTTGTGACCCAACCCTCATATTCCCAGAAGTTGCAGGTAACCAGCATACATGTCAACTGAGTGAAGAAACTAGCGAGCAGTGAATGAAGATAATTTTCTAGTTCAACCTGAGGGCACACCTCTATTGGAGGATATTGTCCTCATAACTGGGACCTTTGACAAGACCCTCTGTAAAGAGGCGGAGGGTCTCAGACCCTCAGACCACTTCCCACCTTCTGCACATTTTTATTTTCTGATTTTCTTTCTCCTCTTCCTGTTTGCCTTCTTTTCTCTCTCTTTTGAGTTCCGTCCTTGTATTTCTGCTTTCCTCTTTTTAGTATTACTTCAAGCCCAAATCATATGAATTTCAATCACTGTGAAACAGAGTGGAGGGCATCCGAGAATTTCTGGAAAACCAACAAAAACTGCGCTCATACCTATGACTTGTGCACCTCATTTGAAGTGTTCCACAGTTCTGCTCAAGAATAAGTGGGTTTCAACATGGGAAAAAATAAGAATGGATTTCAACCAGAAGAGGCTGGTCACACCAAAAAACATTTGATTGTTTACACGCTGTCCCTTTTTAGAGCTGTCCCTGTGTCCTTCTGATGTGACTCTGTGGGTAAATAAGTGTTTTCCAACTTACATCAAAAACACATTGACCATGACTCATGGAAATCACACCCACCAACGCGCCTGTAACTGCTGGAGTTAGAAGCAAACAATTATATTTGGTTCTTCTTTTTCAGATACATATTTGCATCTCAAGCTATTCAAAGTCATAGATTCCATCCTTTTCATGACCCTTAAAGTAGTGCAGTAGCTAAATGTTCACACTTGTCCTTTTTAGCTTTAAAAGAAATGTCACATACTAGGTTTCTGTAAATGACCCACATTCAGATGTGAACCAAACGTAATAGCTTCTGCCACTCACCAAGCAATGAATTGCTGCAATGTAGGACACAGGGCAGAGGACTTGGTAAATTGCTTTGTTTCATTGGCCATCATCAGAACCTGTGGCATAATATGTGACCTATTTCTATAAACAATAATGCCTAAGGCTTTGCAGACAGGTGGAATGTAGTTTCTCTTTTAATTACATTTTGAAGAAATAATTTAAAAATAAAAATTTTTTCAGATGTTGAATCATTGTATTGTTTAAGGAAATCCAAATTTGCAACCATTACCATATTACAACATACACTTGAAGAGAATATCACAAAATTTTCACTTTTTATTAAAAAGAAAAACTCAAGACAACAAAAGCTGCGAGAATACTACAAAGGACTTATATATTCTCCCAGATCCACTAATTGTTAAAAATGTTTCACCAATGCTTTTTTTTTTTATCTTCTCTTATAGGATCTAGTAGCTTAAATTTTGTATAATTCAATCCAATATTTACATATGCATGCACATTTATCCAAAACAGCAGAAAATGAGTAAAAATGAATGTGTGTGTGTGTGTGTGTGTGTGTGTACTTTGATCCACTTGGAGTACAATGAACTTTCATAACTAAATGACTCACATGCTATGCATACAGAGGGAATAGTTTTTCTTTTCTCTTTCATCAATGCACATATGCAATGTGTTTATGAAATTGAAGCTGTTTTCATATTGTTTTTTTTTTTCCAGAAATTTACCTAATATTTTGTTGGACTCTAACTTTCCAAAGAGTTCCAAAAAGATGAAGGATCAAAAGATAAACAAAAGGATAAAATATCCTTTTATCTAATAGAGTCAAGTAATTCACCTTTGAATAGGTGTTCTGTTGCTTGACTAATTATATAATCAAAAATTACTTAATTATTAAAGTTCAGTTTATTTTTATTTTGCATATGTAACCACAGATTGTTTTCTCCTTGTTTGATAAGTAAGCTGACTATAAATAGCTGTAAAATATGCTGAAACTAATAAAGCTTGGTCAATTGACTCATTAGCAACCCTTCTTGGATCTTTTCACTGGAAAATACCATCCAAAATGGCACAAAAAATTTTTTAAGTAAAATGCAATTAATCTTGGTACAGCTTTCCATATTCCAATGTGCCATTTCGTTCTCTGTCAAAACGTTTGTTTACCATCCTGTAGATCCAGGCTTGGATGTTTACATAATTATTCTTTCACACAGAATGAAAGAGAAATAAAAACCAGACAGACATTTTCTGGGCAAAAGGAACAGAAGCCAGCAGAAACAGGACTGTGATTCCTAATTAATTCAAAGTTAATTGCATTGTTGATAATCCTGCACTTAAAATCTTCATATAGAAAATGTTTATGGCAGCAAATTGACAGTAATTTAACTACATTAAATCTTATCACCATTAGAAGAAAAAGATGAATGTTACATTAAACAAGCTTGAGAGAATGGTGAAGACTAGTTCTTGTTTAACAAGCCAACTAGTAAACCATTCAGATGGCTGACCTAGACTCTCAAAACAGCAAAACAGCAAAAGCCGTAGGTGGATTCAAGATGGTACCCGGCCAGTGATAGATGACTGGCTGAGCATGCGCAGAATTCCAAATCCCTGCTTGCTCATTGGCACTGCCAAAAAAAAAAACCCAGTAGCAACATGGCCAAGGCCATCTGTCTCGGGCCATCAATTATGCTGAGTGGCAGTTTTGTTGCTATTTTCATTGTGATGAATGCGAAATGATTAGATACAGATCCTATCTTACTGTGAGGGTGGAAAAGTCTATCTTACTATTTTGGAAGACTGAAGGTAGAGGTAGTGAAATGAAGATATTACTTACATCAGTTATTTGAACTCATGAGGAAATGAATTTAGTAGTTAGTTCTGAGTTTAGATTCTGTCTGTTCCCTGTAGACAGTGTGACTATCTTTGTTTAATCTTAGTGTTAATATGCAAAAGACCGGATTAAGGTGAGACTCCTGTCACACACAGGGTGTGAAGTTGCTATTCTGATGAGAAGTCAACAGATTATGTCCACTAAAGCGAAATCTAACTATTCTGACCATCAGAACAAAAATTATTTTCAATTAATTCTCCACTTTGAAGGTGAAGAAAGACACTTCTACAGGATGCCTAAATATCTGGATTGCGTAAGTTATGCCTTAGGCATTATTAAAAGACTTAATCCTCAAAGGCAGAGTGGCAAATGCCTGTAATCCCAGTGGCTTGTGAGGCTGGAGCAGGAGGATAAGTTCAAAGGTAACTTCAGCAATTTATTGAGGCCCTGTCTCTAAGTTAAAAAAAAATTGTCTGTAATACATATCTAAACGTTACTTAAAAATGGAATTTCTATCATGGGGGGCACTAAAACCAACTCATGGAGGAATAATAAATCCAAATTTAATGTTTATTTAGACAATTCCTAGTATTTGAATTAATTTAGATATCCACAGTCCCATAAGTGGCCAAATATGTCTTCATATTTTGAAGTCTTTACATAAACATCCACAATCAGAATCAATAAGTTCATAGGAAGAAACTGCAAAAACAATCAACTTTGCTTTTGTGTAGGTTATAATATTTAGTTGAGAAAATTATTCAGTAATTTCTGGAATTCGAATTGCCATAAGTTTCTGAAGAAAAGAGAAATGAATTAAATAAATGGAAACTGATAAAAGATACAAATTATTTAAGACTTTGAAAGTAAAATTAAGATTTGGAAGAAGGAAGAACAGATAACAGATGCTTTTGTTCTTAGGCTGCACAGTGACTCTTGGATATTGGATGCCTTTCAGCGGATTCACAGTGAAGAAGCCAAGTTCTTCATGCCCTACGATTTGGAAATTTCCAATCAGGAGCTAAGTTACATAGTGAAAAGATCCGAGCAATGGAGAGGAATCAGTGGTGAACGAAGGAAGGTAGGTTGGTGTGAAGTAGATTTGTTTTTTGACTGCGTGAAAGAAACTCACTTTGTTTGCATTATCAGCAAGTTACATTTTCTTATGTTGTTCTTGAAATTATTTATATTGTACTTACCACCATTTTTACAAATCTTTCAATTTTACTTCATATTGTTTTAATTACTCAAAGTGACTGGATCAGATGGTTCTTAGAAGTTAGCACTACTGTTTTCTAAGAGAAATATTTATTAATACATGTGTTTATTTATTAATACTTGTATTTGTGTGTGTATATGCATTCTGTATGCTTATATATATATACACATTCATATGTGTGCATGTGTGTATATGTACATCTATATATGTGTTATATAACGTATCTTTATATAACAAAACTAAAAAAATTTGTGAAGAATATAAAAGAAGCTAGTAACAGTGTTTCTGCATGTGATGTGATTATTGGCTTAATATAGCCTTGCATGAAAAAGAGGAAGAGAATGTTCTTTCCACCTTCCTCCTTTGGGGCCCTTAGTCCAGCCCCTGGATTCTCTTCCCTCTTGGTAATATCCCTCCTAGACTTCAGTTTTGGCTTTACTCCCTCCATCAACCTCTTCCTCAATGTCTTCCAGGGTTCCAACCTGGTTTATTACTCTTCTTCCTCTGCACACTGTCTTTTGTTAACCTCCTTTCAAACTGTCTTCCACCCTGTTGAAGATTCTCAAATAGAAATCTGGAGACTACACCTCCCTTCCTAGTAAGTTGATGTTTGCAGAGGATCATCTCAAAGATACTTACCTCCAGTATGGCCCAAACAATGTTGGCTTCACATATGTTGTTTAATGAACACATTAATTTCACCTGTATTCACACTTCTATAATATTTACGCGTAAACTTTTAAATTATTCTGAATCACAAAGGCCCCAAATGCAGAGTTTACCTCGAGGTCCCTTGTCTTCTAGACTTTTCTGTGGTCATCAAGTCCTATTGAATTCACTCTCTTCATGTCCCGTCTTCTCTAAGCCACCCGCTACTCCAAGCATCTAGGCCCACAAAAGTCAACAGCTAAAGAACAGCATTACTTTGTTAACTGCTCTCTGTGTCTGGGAATACATTCTGTCCCAGTAGCATTTGTAACATCAAAATGTGATCTTGCCTCCCTCTGTCATAAATTCTTTAATAGCTTCAAGAAAAAAAGTCAAAATTCTTAACAGTATGTAATTGCTATTTGATGGGATTCTTCCCTACATTTTCTGTAGTATCTTCTAAATCCCCATCCTTCCTACCTCTTCCCACCCAGATGCTTCTTAATCAAAGTCATAAAATATGAATCATTTGTTAAACATACCAAACTGTGTCACATTGCTATACATCTCTGTCTGTGTAGGGAGCATCCAATTCCTCATGTACTACCTGGCAAACTAATTTCTACCCAGGGCTCATCTCAAGTGTCTTTCTTATGGATCCAACCAACGAGCACCATTTCTTTTTTGTTTGTTAATATTCCCTGTTTTACTGACTCTTTTGGCATCCAACACACAATATGAGAACTACCTGCTTACATGTCCCTCTTTCTTTTACTAAGATCTCCTTAAAGAATAAGAATGACTTCTCGCCAGGCGCACACCTGTAATCCCAGCGTCTAGGGAGCCTGAGACAGGAGAATCGCAGATTCAAAGCCAGCCTCAGCAATTTAGCGAGACCCTAAGCAACTCAGTGAGGACCTGTCTCTAAATAAAATACAAAATACAAAATAGGGCTGGGGATGTGGCTGAGTGCCCCTGGGTTCAATCCCCAGTACCACAAAAAAAAAAAAATGACTTTTCCATCCTTTATGTCTCCATCCTTTATGTCTCTAGAATACCTTACCTGTTTACTGGCTATTTGTTCAAGACTATATAGAAAAAAAGGAATACATGAATTATTGAAAATGAACATATAATGAACCTCATCCCATTCCCTACCTGACAGAAATTCAAACTTTAGCTTTTTAAAATACTCCATATGGGATCTATTAATGTATTGAATGTGTCTTGAATTCTGTTCCTTTGATAGTTAACATAAGGGTATAACAGACAAGTTCAAGACCACTGTTACTGAATTGAAGCAAAGCAAATTTTACTCTATATTCATCCTGGTTTCTTCTCTTCAAACATCCTTGACTAACAGCAAGATTTGTAAAGGTCGAAAATTATTGAAATTAATTAAGCAAAGAGCACTTCCTCTCTCAGTTAATTTCACAGTGCCTGGGGTAGGTAGAGTGCATTTTATTTCATTATTAAGTTTCACAACATGGAAGTTTAGGAATTTGGAACCAATCCAAAGTTGGGTACCAAAATTATTGGAGTTGAACAACAAAACCTAAAAAGAAAAAGCAGGAAAACAAAACTACTTGAGTATTCATTAGTTCTATGTTAACAAGGGAATGAGGAGCTGAGGAGCGGGACTGAGGTAGAGAAGGGGGGCAGCTAATAGAGATGATAGAAGAAAACTTGAAGGAGGTTTTCACATTATTGAATTCCTTGAGTTGAAGATTGATGCCATTCTTTGTAAAATAACTTATATGGCCCCTGATGGATAGAACTCATGAGGAGAACACAAACCTTGAGGGTCATGTTTTTATGACCCTTATTCAAATGGATCAAAGAAAAGACAATTTGATTAAGCATTTTTACTTTAATTTGTAATTCAAGTAAACAACTTAATCAAAGGCATTGAGTCTATTTTGGCTTAGATCATTTGGACCATTGATGAAAATTCATCTGTCTAGATAAATAGCTAATTTTTCCCATTACACATGCATAGACTCAGCCTGCATCAGAGGTGGGCGTCATATTTTATGCAAACCATTGGAAAGTCCATTAAACACCAGTTATTTCTTGTGGTTCAGGGTTATGTTTCTTTAGCGTATACCAACATCCAAACTTAAATGGCTAGGCATATGTATCTTTTTGTGTTTTATGTCTCTTCACACTCTGGATAGTTGCCTCTGGAAGCCTTCCTCCAATGATGAATTTCTGTATGTTGTTCTTATTAATGCTATCTTATGGTTGCCTGTTTGGTTTGTTTCAATAGGGAAACAAGGTTGCCCTGTTGAATAATTGATGTACTGATTTCAAGATACAGTGCCAGTTTGAGAACAATCATTTATAAACTAAAATGCCAAATTAACAGTCAAATAGGCATTTTAATATGCAAGTATTTCATGTAAGTTGTCTAGAATTCTAGTGTTCTAAAGATTTGATCTAGATGTGTCCCATAGTACTATTAAGCACATGCTTCTTATTTTTATGATCTAGGATAAAAATTGCCTCATGAGTGGACACTTTATAATATGCTTAATTTCCTTTTATTAAATTGATAAATGCAAAAAGCACAGAACACATTTACAGTATGATGAGAATTTAGGATTATTGCATCTTATAATTTTTATATTGTTCATACATACAATCTGTCACTTGTGTGAAGACAGTCAGATGATAATTTCACAGTGTTTCAACCATTTTTTTGATAAGGAAAAGGTCACTTTCAGTAGTCAGAAAAGACATCATTCTATTAAACTAATTTGCCTACATGCAAATTTTGTCATTTTTACCTCATTAACTATTTATCATGGAGTAAAAAAAATATATATTCATGAAGGGGCAGCTCACAGCCTGATGGAGCTGGAACTAATATTTTGCAACTCTAATGATTTTTTGCATCCTTAATTAGATAGCATAAGGTTGATATGATTAGGTCAGGATGTAGTGTTTTTCATTAAAATACATTTTAGAAGCTGTATTCATAATCTGCCCTTGCAATTAAATAATGAGCCTATGAATTTAATATTATCGACCCAATTATTATCCCATGCAAACGTATACCTTTAATAAATTTGTGCCGTAGGACCTTCATTAGCAACAGAAAGAATGATATTTCTAGGTACATAGATTGAATGGCCATGGTTAAACTTATATAATGGTTTTAAATATATCAGGAAGCAAGGCTTCAATACCTAGGCGTTTAATTCCAAAATGTGCCTTACTATTTGTTGAAGACTAATTTACATTGTAATTATTTTCTTAAAGAAACTACCACTTTAAAACAGGCTATTGAAGCTCATAAAAATAGCAGGATATTAGGAAGAGATGGAGGGTTAAAGCCAGTTGTGCATCATGGGACAATAGTGTGTAAATTTAGAGATCCATTCAAGAGCAAAATTGGAAAACATAAAATCTAAAATGTCTATTTCTCAAATGTCTATATATCCAGGAACAACCACTTGCAATTAATGAAGATTATTATTTTTGTTGTGGCATGTTAGAATTATTTTTGTTAATAGATGGCAGTGGAAGAAGGAACTGCCTCTCTCTTGTCATGAAAGTGTACAGGGAAACACACATATAGACAAACCTAGTTTGCTCATATTTTTATGAGTTTTTACTAAGCTATTACTATTTTTGTGCACTGGGACTTTGAGTACAACAATTTGACATCTATAGTTCATTCTTGATGAATTTTTATTAAGGAGGTATATACAATTTGTGTTTTAATAAAATAAATCAATTAAGAAAAACCTATGGTTAGTAATGAGTTATGTGGAGAGGTGATGTCTACACAGAAAATTGCAGATGAGGTGTCTGTAGGACTCCAGTGTTTTTCTAAAAGTAGTGCACACTTTTGCTTTGGGAATGCATTCAGTCAGGGCAAGGGGAAAGCTTTGATGGGGTCATGGAAGCAAAGGGGAAGCGGTGCAGAATAAATGGAAGTGTACTGATGGAGATTTGGACTGGAGGCACTAGGTCTTTACCATGCAACAGGAAAGAGAGAATAGAGGTATGCTAACAGGAAGTATTAAAGCAAATTTGGAAACTAAGGCAATTTGTTTGGGTTTCAACAAAGGGCAGAAGTGTGGAGATTAGTCAGGAGGACTCATATTTTTACCTCTTGGAAAGTAAATTTTTTAATGTACTCTTATTCGTACATAGTCCAATTCACCAGGGTTGAGAGTTGTTTGTTCACTGGAATATCTGAACTCTCCATAGCACTTTCTCACTGCAATTCAGCTCAACCCCAGAGTCACCGCCCAGTTGTTCTTCAAGTCCCTTAGCGTTCATCATGTAGACCCACAGTGGAGGGGTGGGCCCAAGGCTCTGAGCACTTAATGCACTTGACAGGGACTTGAAAGTGAGGATAAATGACAAAGCCAACATGGACCTAATTGAATTTGAAACTAGGAATGGACTATGGGAGTATGTGGAAATGGAAGCCAGGAGTCAGGTGCATCCAAAATGGTAGGTGAGCGAGGACTGCGTGAAAAACAGAGAACCCTGACTCTTACTGGGTTATCATGGGTGCCTTGCAACAGCAGGTGAGGAGAAGGTACCCAGCTGGGAACTAAACAGCATCCAAATTAAGGTAACCCCAGGGAGGCACTTCAGTGGTCCAGACCCTAAGCTCTGATTGTGGTTCCAGTGGAATGCTGTGCTCACAGGCTTTACCGGTGGAGGGTCCCATCTTTAAACTGATTAAATGGCTTTCAACACCAAGGTTCATTGAATTGCATTAAGAGGTATCAGTAAAGAATCTATCTTAGTGAATACAACCTAAAAGATGCCTGAGTTATCTTGAAGCAGTTTGTTTTTTTTTAATCTAGTGTCTATTCTGAATTCTATATTCAGTGTCATTTCCTTCTTACCCAAACCCAATTCCCAGTTCTACATCATCATGAAGACAATTATTTTTTAAAGATTTTTATGCAAATGTAGATGCTAATTAGAACTACTGACCTTATATAAATTCCGGTTCATGTGTAATGAAGGCATTGATACTGACCCAACTAATTCGAAAATGCAAGCCTTAGCTAATATTGAAAATATATGTGTAAGAAGGACAATTTTTAAATGATATGTAGCAGAGGAAATTGTTCTTTTTTGGTTGTCGTGGTCTTGGTTAATTGATACACACTCCCTTTTTATCTCTGAACTTCTGAGATGTTTGTTTACATGATACCCAGTACATTCTTAAGCTTTTGAAAGGTCATCGGGCTCTAGAGAAATTGATCCCTTCTATAAAATGAAAATGACAGATAACCAAAGAAAGGACTAACTAGCAATTTTCTGAAGATACCTCAGAAGTTTGGGCTGTAAGATTGGCCAAGACCTATTACATTTTTTCTGAGTACTTTTCCCCCTTAATTCTAAAATCATTTCTATTTGAAGTGAAGTGTAAACCATATGTTTTTGATTCATTAACACTTAATTTGTTAGCATCCCTTTACTGGAGTGCTATAGAGCAGTCTTTTCATCTTTTTTTATAAGCTTATATTCCTCAGACACAGGAAATCAAGTTTTTCTAAGAGTAAACAAACTTAAACTCAAAGAGACATGGGGAAGCTTTGTTCGTAACACAGCACCTCTTAGCTTTGAACTACTTCTCTACTCAGTATGCAAATTTTTCTTTAGAGTTCCCTTAGAATGAGAAACATTTGTAATTAACTGAGACACGATATTTGATTATTTACTGAATTTTCCTACTATCTTACGTGAATTTCTCCTCATGATAAAGTAGTCAACTACTAACATATTAATGGAAAAGTCATTAATAGTAGTTATTTAATTGCCATCTTCTTATTTATCTTTATTAATAATGGAACAGCTACTCATCTTTTAATAATTATGTGGTGGGAAATTAAATTTAATGTAAAGCATTAAACAATGTCCTTGTTTTTTTTCCTTTGAAAGTACAGTGTCCTTTACCAGGAAGAATGAAAGTACCTTTTTCATTTCTAATTGGTATTTGAGAAACACAAATTCTCCAACATAACGTATATGGACTTTAATGAGATTAAAATACAATGTCATTGACTTATCATGTCTCCTGTGGTCCTTAGTTAATTTTAGTTTATCTCATAACTACTCCAGGTGTTCTTTGGCTTTTAACAGTTACAAAACTTGGGTATATCAATATTGCAAAAATAGCACCAGAAAGTCACTACCTGCTAAGAGAATTCATTTGTTTCATTCTTCATTCTTACATCTTTAGTAATTAGCCTCAAAGAGAAGGACAAAGAACTTAGAGTGTAAGTCTTACTTGTTTTTAGGAATAAGGAGGGTGAAAATAAATGGCTTTTACCATTATTGCTGTGTGTCAGGCACGATACAGGCAAGTTATAGGTTGATTAAATTCATTATCATAGAAAATTTATGTGGTTAGCATTTTTGTTTTATAGATTGGACTATAGACTCCAATTAACTTCACTCATTTACTTCCACATTTTTAAATGGCCATTTTAAATAAACTAATCCCTTTTTGGAGTATAAATAAAAGTAAGATAAAACAGTAGGCTCTTTTCTCTCACATTCTGATGGGAAGATAAATTGGTGAGAAAATAATAGCAATAGAGTGAAGTAGTGGGCCACTAGTGGCCTGGGCAGGGTGATATGGTGGTAGGTTGGATGGAGATGGCACGAACCCATCTTAAGGCTTCAGGAGAAGATGATTAAGGACAGAGATGTTCCCAAAGAATGGCATTCTCTCTCTTCAGCAGAGATTTAAATAATGGCATTTTGAAAATCAGGAGTCTCCTATGGCTGAAAGATAACTGTTGTGTAGAACTGGGGTTCTAAATCTGCAAAACCAGAGAAGAAAAGAATGTATGCCCAGTGTCTGGTTAAACTTGACCCCATGATTTCCTGGTGGGTCTGTCATGGATTAAGTGTAATTGGGCAATATTGAACTACCTTTAATCAACTACAGCTCTGTTTTGTTAGTCAGGGCCAGCCCTTTGCCTACTACCCACACCTCCAAATAAGCCCCTTGTGTCCTCCATCCAATGGCTGGAGCTCTCATTTATGTGGAGAAAGAAATGGCTTCGCCCTTTTCATATGCTTTTTAAACCTTCTGTAGTACTTTGGGCTTGTGAGTCTTCTAAGATAACTTACACATATTTTAGAAAATCAAGCAGAAGACTTCAGGCTATGATACGGTGACAGAAGAGACTGGTTTGTCCTTTTGCATTATTTCATTGAAGAAATTATGAAGATGATTCTACAAAAAGTGATTAATAAGAAATGAATGGCAGATAACAGCACCAAATGCTAGATGATCAGTTAATAATTTTCCAGACTTCCCATAATTTTATTGAACACAGAAAAACAATTCAGTAGTCAAAATAGTCTTTAAACTTTGAAATAGTAGAAGTGAGTAAAGTGGGGAAAAGTACATTTATTTTTACCCTTCCCATCCCACCACTGAAATAAAAAACAATCGCCCATGAAAACAGGTGAATGAGTGAGACTGTGTCCTTGGACCATGTGAAATCCAGACCACAGCAACTTGACTTGACAGTTCTACTTTGCTATGTCTGAGATCATTTAAAAACTTTACATTCCTGCTTTTTATGTATCAGTATCTCATTTTCTGAATTCCTTCTAAAAACATGGTTCGCAGTAATTCCATATGAAATGGTGCAAAAATGATTCATGGTACACTGTAAAGTGAAATAAATAATTAGGAAAAAGAAAGGAAGATAAAGAGTAGAAGTTCAACCTAGAAGCTGGGAAAGAATGACATAAATATGAGAAAATTGCCTGGCATTAATAGGCAGACCAAGTTCATAGGTCAAAATGAGTCATTAAGTATCAGAAAATTAATGAAAAATGCCAACACCTAACTTTTGTTTATGTTAAATATTAGGTTCCTTAATTACCTAGATTACCTAGTTCCATTACCTAATATACTACTTTAGGACATTATAAACACAACTTTATATACTGACTTTCAAAAATTTTACTTTAATTAAGAATATTTTCCACATTATTTTTAAATCCTCAAAACATAATTTTCAGAGTATATAGTATTCCAGTGAATAAAACATCATTATTTAGCAATATCATTATATATTACGTTTATAATTGTTTTGTTAAAATGTTTAATGTCTAATTATCTAGAATTTATGTTTAAAAAAATCCTAGAAATATTCAAGTGTGCAATGAAGTCATAAAACTGAAACTGACCTCAGACTTTTTCTTTTTAGCCCCAACACAATAGAATAGTAAACAATAGTATAGCACTGCAAAGCTTTGGAGAAAAATAACTGTAGATTCAGCCAAATACCTGCCTGAAAGCAAAATAAACATTTTCTGATTTATTCAAGATAAATTTTCTGATTTATTCATTTATTTGAAGAAGGCTATCAATCACAAATCCTACCTCTTACTACAAAGAAAAACAGTCAAATATGTAAAGGATTTAGGAATGATCCTATAATTGGATCCAGTAATTTAACTTCAGTGGACCTATCTGAAGAAAAAAAATCAGAAATACAGATTAAAAAGAAAAGTTTTTTAGGATGTTTATCACAGTTATATTTAAGGCAACAACAACCTAATGTATGATTGAAAACTTGATCCATTTTGATGCATTTATATATTAAAATGTTTCTATCCTTGAAAATTATGGTTTTGTAGATTTTTTAAACACTCTTATTTGAATATTCAACAAAAATCTCAGGATGTAAAGCTGTATATATGCATGCTTTATCTGGTTACAAAAGTGGACATAAAATTGTTAATGTTGTCATAACCTCTTTTGACATAGAAGTATGGGGATTTACGCTATCTTCTTTGTGCTTTTCCAAATTTCTTACTTTTTTCCTGAAAAGTATATATTATCTTCACAACTAGATAAAAAGACCTATACAATCACTTTTTCAAATGACAAAAAAGAATCAGGAGCAATTTAAAATCTTTTACAAGTCACTGTCTTGTCCCACGCAGAAGCATGCAGTCTGCAGAAAGAAGGTGAGCCAGACAAAACCAGCAGTTTGTAAGGCTGTGCTCACAAATAGGTGTTTGAGCCATGATGTCTGTCTGCTGTGGATTGGCTTCCTTCTCTCTCTTTAGGCAGGGAGCAAAGAAGGTCAAGGCGAACCCCTATGCTGTAAGAAACCAGGGCTAACGATTCATGGCCAATCTTCTTGTCCATGCTGCTGATCATCAGTTCAGACTGGAAGAAATGTATGCTGCTGAACTTGGTGACAGAATCTAGTCACATTCTGTTTCTGCAGAGGAGATGGGGTTGGTTTTCTCTTTGCCCACATTCTCCCCTTTCCACTTAGAAATGCAATTTGGTTTCCTTTGTCAACAGCCAACAGCAGCTGTTGTGGTTTATGCCTCCATTAGGTCCTAAAACACAGCTAAGCTGCTGTGATGTCCCCACTGTACATTTGGCAGGAGCAGAGTCACCATGTGGTGCTCCAAGTGACAGGCTTGCCGTCTCCATTTAGTTCCTGCTCTGGGGCTGGTCCCTTGACCTCCTCTCACACAAGTTCTCATTTTCACTCTAGAGCCTGCCACCAGGTCACTGGTCCCCTGACTTTAGATACTTACTGATTTTGAATTTTTGATATGGAAAATATTGGTGAATGTTTTATTATTTATAAGCCACGTAGATTCTGCTTTATCTAAAAGGTGGGTATTTCTGGATTTCCCTCAAATGCTTAGTTGTTTACATTTTCCTGATATTTTTCTCCTGAGTCTCTTAAAATGGTCTCAGTCACATTTGAAACTTTGAAATTGTAAAAAAGGGCTTATTTTTTTTCATTATAGTGAATGAGCCATGTGAATAAGTTGTTTACAAAAATAGTTTTCTAAACCTTCAGATATTGAAAAAATTATGTGGTGTTTAGATATTGCAAAATCCAAAGTAAAAGTCAAGAGAATTTAAGTACAAGGAACTCAGTAAACTTGATCAAGGGGTAGCCAACTTTGCCCAGTGATGTGGTGCACACCTGTAATCTCAGCAGCTGGGTGGCTGAGGCACGAGGATTGCAAGAATCAGCTTCAGCAACTTAGTGAGACACTGTCTCAAAATAAAAAATAAAAAAGGGCCCAGGATGTCACTCAGTGGTAAAGCACCCCTGAGTTCAACTCTGGTACCAAAAAATAATAATAATTTAAAAAAATTAAAGAGCTGACTTCAAACTGTGCTTTCTACATAAGACAACAATTCAATCAGGGATGGAGAAGCCAATACATGTCATATGTATTAAGTTCAATTCATAACATTTTAAATATCGTGTATTGCCAGAGCAATTTTTAATTGTAAATGAAATTGTTCCGATTGCTGTAAGGACAAATTAAAAGTTCATTTCGTGCAATGGCTACAGACTGCTCTTAAATACCTGTAGCTTGCATTTCTTAACCTCCATGTATGCCTGTATGTTTTAGAAATAAGTTAAGAATCTCCTTAATGGGAGTTCCTTAAATTATAGAGAAGAATCTCATGGTGATAAGTAGACCTTAGTGTGGCAATCATTGAATTAAGTAATGAAAGTCTTGTTTCCTTATTTTAAAATATATGTTCTTTTAAAATGTGCACAATAAACTTTAACACCTTTGTCAAGACATCATGTACCTACTAGAATGTTCACCTAGTTCATGTGGTTTTATCCTGTCTATGGGGCTTAACAACTATTACCATAACCCAGAGTTAGGACATTTTCATCACGCCACATACTATCATGGAAAAAGAAACGTCAAACTTAAAACTCATAGAATTTGAGATAACTGAGAATACATTTTTGGAGCCGAGTTTAAGAAACAATGTTCCAGGTGCTTACATGGGTATGGAACAGACGAGGGTTTGTTGTAAAGATCTCAATGCAAGATGACTCTCTCCCATACCTAATGTTTGCTTTTTCTTGAATAGAAACTGAAAGTTTCTAGCTCTAGACCTTGTCAGTCTGTTTGTTTTGAGGAATTCCATTTTCTTCAACCTTGTTCTGTCAAAATCCTCTGCCTTCAAGGTCAGGTTGGAGATCAGCTCTGGTAGAAGGCTTTCCAGGGTTTGTCTGAAAAAAACATCTCATGGAAATCAGCTTCTCCATTTCTATGTATTAAGAACTTCCTCTTGACTGCTTCCTGGTGTCATTTTATATTTTTCCCAGAACATAATTTCTTTCTGTACCATTGAAACTTTGCTCACTGAACTTTATTGAAGTTCCTTATTTCCCTTTTGTCTTCTGGGTATCTGGTTCCTTCCCAATGCTCGGTTAGGAGCTCTTCCTCATTAACCAACTGCTGTCGACTTAAGCTGAACATGCTGGATGGAGGCTGCTTCCTTGTGAAGAAGGCATGTCAGGCTCTGCTCACGTTTGGCTGGGGCATTCAGGCTTAATGAACAGAGGGGAATCACTTGCAGGATCCCAGGAGGACTGGGGTGGACTCCGGAGACCAAAAAATACACCTTGCCTCCTCACATCCTTCAATAACTCAGACTAACACCTAGGACATTTGAGTTACTCAGAATCTATAAGTAACTGCATGGATGCATGATCTGTATTTTTTTTTTTAACCCTGGAGAATATGAGCCATCTTGAACCGCCAACTCCACCCCAACCTCAGGGTAATTTGTAAGGACTTTTCAAGTAAGCCACCTTGAAAACCTCTAGCTGGTGTTCAATAATAAATGCCAAAAAGGAAAAGTTATTGATCATTTCAGATTTTTATCTCTTGAGCCTTGTGATAGCTCTTTATGAGGATTGGTTGTTATATGCCATGCAATCACATCAGATAAAATGACACAGAAGATCAGGACTGGAAGAGAATAAATTCTGTTGTAATAATTTCTCATTTTCAAACTTTCCTTGCATTTGCCATAGCTTCAGGTTTGTAGGAAATACTGAGTACCATTTTTACTTAAAATGTCAGAATTTTATACAAGTACTTTTTCTCTTTCCAAAAATATGGAACAATATCAATCTTGTAACATTTATTAGATATAAGAAATGGTGCAGAAGGGTATAATTAACAATTTACACTCATTCTCTTAATGACCACACCTGGAAGGAAACTAATTTTTTGCTCTAATACTTTAACAGACAAACTGTTTCACCAGAGTCCACGGTCAATCATGAAAGATCAGGACACTTTATTGAAACTTTTACTACAGCTCAGGAAGAGCTTCATTTTCACAAACTAATGATACTTCCTCACCTTTGAGTATAATTCACTCACAGTCTGGTTGGAACTGAGGACCAGCCCTCAGGTCCCGTCCTATTTGCGCTGTGAAATCTTAGTTCCTATAGGCAGAACATGCCACATCTGCTATTTTATGTTGCTTAATTTATTTTCCAATGCAATGTAGTTCCCTACTGTTCACCAAGAATAATGAGTATCAAGTCCAAGCTCTACCAGTGAAATGGGGCATTGAGTTTTCCCAAAGAGTAGTGTTTCAACAGCTTCTGGGTTTCTTGTTTCTTTAGTTTGCTTTGGTGCAGGGATCTGCATCCTGGATGCTGTCTATTTGGTAGGCTGGATGTGCTGAGAAGATACCCACCTCCTCTCTGCAGGAGTAGATCTAGAGAGAAGTTCAAAGCAATGTTTTCATTGATAACTGTATCAAATGTGGCAAAAGTATAATTTTTATATGTTACAAAAGCCAGAAACACACATCGAATATTTATATAATTCTCCTCCTATGTTTTTTATGAGAAATCTTCCCAACCCCAATTACATTTATAATTGTTTTCCAGTAAGTGATGATGTACAAAAAATTATGGATATGATTATAGTGGAAGAAGATGTATGTATGCTTGGATTTTTGGTGAGAATCTACTTATACTAGAGGAGTATTACACAACTGTGTAGGTGAGACCATTATCATTGTCACAGTGATGATGATAAATAAATGAATACTGGAAGAATGGGATGTCCTTGCTCTGACTCTTCTTTATAAAAAAAATTTAATTCTAAAAGAGTTTACTTCTACCATGTAACGAACTCTGGACTATCCGATGAAAATTCATAGATTTTAACTTAAACCCCTAAAAGGAAGAATAATATCCTATATTAATATCACACACTAGAATTTGAAGATGTAGTCATATTGTTTTATTTGCTCCCAAAGAAACCTGGTGGCAAGCAGCTCAGGGATGTTCATGGGTGAGGGAAATCAGTCTCCAGAATGTGACTCACCCTTCTTTATTAACATTTTTCCAGTCATTATCTTTACACAGACCAGAATGGCTCAGGAAAGATCCTTTTGCCTTTATTTTTATGTTTTTTAAGTCAATAATATTTAAGTCAGTTACATGACATTTTGCGCTCAACTTGAAATGTAGAATGAAGGAACCCTAAGTGGCCCATACTGGGTGTTCAACACAGCTGTCTCAGTTGGTCCCCTCACACAGCATTAGCCAAGCTTCAAGGACAGAACATTCTAGATTATTGTTCTCCCTTGAGGGAGACTTCAAGTTGACTTGAAACTGTAAAGTTGCTCCAAAAGCTACTGGTGGTGCACATGGCCTGGTCCTGTGGTGAGATCTAGGGGAGAAACACTCAGAATCTCAATGAGGTCCATGTGGTAGGGACATCACAGAAGGCCCCCTAAAGGATCAGAGACATGTATCATCCCTAAACCCTGCAATCTGAATGTGGGAAGTTCTCAGAGTCATGTGAGTGCTCCATGTGTCTCTCCGTATGGAAGTAAATACATTTTTAAAAGTTATCTTCCTGAAGCAAGAAGTCCACAGAAAGTCAGTGAAAAACATGTTACTTTGTTCACAAGAGCCAAATCATAAGACTGAGAATGAGCACTCAAAGGACATGGCCAGTTCTGGACAGGAGGACACCCCATCCTGCATGATCGGCTCCCTGTTGTCATCTGGGAGAGCCAGTCTATTGCTGACGGTGTCCAGACCTCTCACAAGGTGGACTTGAGAATCTGGGTGGCCAGACTTCAGGCACTTTCTCTCTTTGCCTCTTCTTCCATGACACTCTTGTACCTTTGTGTCAATGAAGAAAACGTCGCACAAAATGCTGGTTCGTTGATTTCAAGGCCCAAGAAAGAAAAGACTCCCTGAAATGCAAGAATTCCCCCAGTGCCTCCGTTTCCTGCCTGTTTACCTTTAAATATTCAAGATCCCTTTACTACTGCTGCTGCCAAAGGATGCCTGAGTTTGTCCCCTTTCCAATAATGACCTTTAACCTTTCACCTCCAGATACCCCAGATAAACACATAACCCAAATAGAAACCGTTGGCTCATTTGAAGCAAGCACCCGGGGCCTGGGTTGTGGCTCAGTGGCAGAGCACTTGCCTAGCATGCGTGAGGCACTGGATTCGATTCTTGGCACCGCATATAAAAAAATAAAATAAAGGTCCAGTGACAACTAAAAAATAAATAAATAAATAAAGCAAGCACCTCAGCCCATTTCCAAGTGGGATAACACCCCAGTTCCCTCCTCTGTAAATGAAAAGTGACTCTGTGGCTTCCCCCACCCCAGGTTTTCTGGGTACTTGCAGGTATCACAGGGTGGTTTTGCCATAGCCAAGTGGCTTCCTGGCAAAAGTGCTTTGAGCTTTTTATTTTTTTTCCCTTGAATGTTCGACAACTCCCCCCACTTGCTTTCTGTGACATACAATAAACACACATAGGGACACCCACCTGCCCATGCACACAGCAGGAGAGAGAGGAAGGGAAGCAGAAGGAAGCAGACACAGCGTTCCCTCCTTCTCCTTGGCTGCTCCTCTTTTTCGGTGTCCTTGATTCCGCCAGATATAAATCATGGCATAAGCTACAGGTTTGAAGACCTGGGAACTTAAAACCCCTGCCGGCAAGCGCAGGTTTATAGACTTGTTATTTTCACGACTGCTTTGTAAACGACAGCGGTGGAAGTCGCGTGCAGGCTCAGTAAAGGAGTGCTGGGGACTTCAGCTGCCTGGTGTTGGAAGCCAGGACCTTGAGACGTGTGCATGACCTTTGTGGGTGAAGCAGCTGGATTTGAAAACACTGGCCCTGCTCTCCAGGCAGGGTTGTGGTTTGAGGTGGGAAGTGCTGCTGTTGGCACAGAGGATGCTTTTGAAGGACTGCACGGGCCTGGTTGCTGAGCCGCAGGTGATACAGTCTGTTAAGGAGACCCTTGGAAGAGCAAGGACATCATCAGGGGTAGTTTAGTGTTCTTTTAAAGAAATCTCTCCTTAGCTGTCTTGCTTCTTTGTCATTAAGTAAATCTCTAACACAATTTCATTCATGGAATGGCAATAGTTCTGAGAGAAAGAACAAAGACCACCTGATTTTGGATTTCTGCTATCTGCCCTTCCATTTTCCCTTTTACTGTTTTTTCTCTTCCACTTTAAACAAAACTCGGGGACCTTTGTTTTGCTGTCTTCTTCAAGCTGTCTGATGCCCACGGATACACCTATGAATATTGAGTAAACGTCATAAGCTGCATCTAAGGCATGGTAGATGACGTCCTTTTATCAAATTTACTAACCTGGAAAGCCCTTACAGCCTCCCATTGAAGAACTTCTTTTCCAGTTAAACTGATTAAAGTGCTTTTCTCGATCTTGATGTAATTATTAATACAATGATGCTACTCCTGTAACTACTGTAAATAATTTAATAATGTTTTTTCACATATATGGCTTCAATGATGGCCATAACTCTAGGGGAAAGATTTTATTTTCCTATTGAATAATTAAACAAAGGCTTATGAAAGGCACCAAGTTTCTAGTAAGAGGCCAAGTTTGGGCTGAGACTCAGGCCTCCTGAGTCCAGTACCCATGTTCTCCTTTGCTCAGTTATTTGAATTTGATAATAATGATTCAATACTAAGGTGTATTTCACAAAAGACTTAAGGACAGAGATCAGTAGTTTATTGAACCTGAGAGTTTAAACTATTGAATTTAAACTATTAAGTTCATTTAAAAAGGGAAATAAGTTTTTCAAATGACTTTGATTAAGTTTCAATCTACCTTTTAAAAGTTGAATAAATATATTGCATGACACCATGTATGATCATCTCCCCTGAGATGATAACCATTTCTAAGTCACATTCCTAACTTGAAAGAACACATAGTTTTACAGGAATAGATAGAACATAGAAACATCAAAATATAGAAAACAATTCGAGGCAAGTATTAATGTGAGTAAGGAGACAATTATTACTTTGATCATGTGTTCTGTGGAAACTGAGGCATAAGAGACCACATTAGACATGACGCAGGGGGGATAAGAGAGAAATTGGTTCTTCTTAAAACACACACACACACACACACACACACACACACGCACACACAAATATCCTGTAAGATTTTTACTGTTGAAAATGTCATTTCCAGACAGAGTAGTTGAATTATGTGACATCTTCAGGGTCCCCAGTGCCATCTTCTCTTTGGGGGTTTAAACTGAATTCCTGCTACTATCACTTCCCCTTTCCAACCTTCAAAGAAGCCTGGATAAACTGCTCCTTCTCTGGGCTATTTCAAGAAGGCCTGAACTTACCAAAGAATTTGTGAAATACTTGGAACAACAAGAAAACGAGGTGAAAATGTAAAGAGGGTTCAGCTTACAAACAGGTTTATGATCTCCACCGTGGCTAACGACTCCATCACAAGTCCCTGCCCTATTAAACACCACCTTGCAGACACAGCTGCCACGCTGCCACTTCTAAGAGCCCATATAATTTTTAGGAACTTCCTACTTCCTTGCTTTTTAACTCCCGGTTGGCTTCTAAGCAAAGGAAACCCTTTACAACCCATAAGACTGAAAGCGATCTCTTAGGGTCCTTGGTGGTAGCAAAGGAGGATCTTGATGGAGTTCATTTTCTGGTCTGAGAGACACCCCGCCCCAGGTGATTCTTGTAGCTAGGGTGACAGACAGGCTGGAGAGTCTGAATTGGGGGAGAATTAAGTTCTCTTCATTTTGAGACAGAAACATCCCATGATAAGCTCAGTGACACAGGCAAGCATGGAGGCCAGTATGACATTTATATGAATTACATATTCCTATTACCAGGAAGCAGAAAGGGGGAGGGGGCCATCATGCTCTTGGGTCTTAGGGTGCAAATTGAAGAAAGGAAAAAAATCCAGAGGGAGGAGGCTCCTCCTACTTTTTTTAGTATTATTTATTTATTTATTTATTTATTATTTTTACAGACTGTATTTTGGTTCATTGTACACGAATGGGGTACAACTTTTCATTTCTATGGTTGTTGCATGATGTTCATTCATACTATTCATGTGATCATACATGTACATAGGGTAATGATGTCTGTCTCATTTTTTGATTCTTTTTTTTACACATTTTTATGGGTGCATTATAGTTGTCCAAGTGATGGGAAAGTTGTTACGTATTCACAGAATGTCACAGTACAATTTCACCCCTATCACTCCCCAGCACTTCCCCCCTTCCACCCCGTCACCACCCCTTGGTCCCTTTCCTCTGCTGATCTTCCTTTGATTTTCATGAGATCCAGGTGCTTCCTATGGAACATGACAATTTTGAGTCTGTTCGATTTCTTAAAATATAATCTTATGTTGCTAAGAATAAAAAATGCGCCTGCTAATGAATCTTAAATCAGCATGCTTCTTAATTAAAAGAATGTGAAGAAAGGGGAGGCTTCCGACCAGGTCATCCCTCTTTCCGAAAGGCATCGGGTTGCTTACAACATCCATAAACTTCCTTCTTTAAAAGAATTTAGTCTGCAGGCAGCAAATAAAATTTTATTTTTCCCTAGCATATAAAATGTATCCCAGACAGACCACCAGCCTGTAGTTTATAAAACCCCAAGTGCCCCCTACCCCTGAAAAAGAACCTCAGGGTTGACTTGATGTTACTAGTCAGAATATTAAAAGTCACAAGAAGAAGTAAGATTGTATCAACCTGTCGTCACAGAAGTAGGTAGAGAAATAGGAAATCTATGTGTTCTCATTATTTGTATTTGATATTTGGAAAACTTGAAAAAAAATAAGATAATGTTTATCAACAAATCTTCGAAAGTGCTGGGTCTTTGACAAAAGCTCTTGAAGGAACCAATCATAAGGTTATCCCAAAATACAAGTCATAATGTGATTTAGAACTAGAAAGAGAAATTTGGACCATCCATAATATGAAGGTAATATCTGAGGAACTATATGTTGTCCACATTATTTGGGAGAAAAAGTCTTCAACTTGTACAATCTGTGCCCTTGCATTTGGGAAGGACCAGTGAATGTAAGGAACAGGCATGCCTGCCTAAGGACTTTTCTTGAATAATTATTTAGTTCTTTTTTATGCTTTGGATCTGGAATGTCCCCTGAAAGCTCCTGTGTTGAAGGCCTGATCCCCAAGGCAACTGTGTGGGGTTTTTGGAAGGTGATAGGATCAAAATGGTCACGATCTCAAAAACTGCATGCTAAGTGAAAGAAATTGTAAGCACAATATCACTTTGTGACAGAATTCTAAAACAGCCATTAAGATAATACCCCCTTGTGTGCATGTCCTGTATAATCTGTAACCTTGAGTTTGAGACAGACTGGTGAATACAATGGGACAGTCACTCCTGTGATTAGTTTGGGTTAGGCAGGACAAGGTGAAGAGATTATGAAAATGTAACTAGATTATTCATTAGGGATTATTCTGGTGGGCCTGGTCTAATCACATAAGCATTTTAAAAAAGAGACCAGGGAGCCCAGGTTTTCCCTGAAAGGAAAGATTCAAAGTGGTACATATTCCTCTCCTGGCCTTGATGAAACATGTTGTGAATCACCTATGAGGAGGCCATGTGGCTAGGACCTGAGGATCTTGAAAGTTTCTCCAATAGACAGGTACCAAGAAAACATAGACTTCAGTCCTAGAACCACAAGGAACTAACTTCCACCAAAAACCTGAACAAACTTGGAAGTAGATTCTTCCCTATAGACAAACCCCAGATAAGAACACAGCCTGGGTCACACCTTAATTATAGTCTGTTATGAGCCACATCAGAGTACCTAACTAGCTTGGATTTCTGACCTACAGAAACTATGAGGACAAAGTAGGTATTGTTTTAAGCTACCAAGTTTGTTGCATGGCCATATAAAATCAGTCCAGCACATTTTGTATCATAATATTTTTATGCAATGTCTAGGACAGGCATCCAAAACCCTGAGATAAAAATCTGTAGTTGTGAATTAAAAAAAAAAATGAAAACAAACCCTATTGATGAAGAGAGGAGGAAAGAGGGGGAGTGTGGTGTGGGGGGTTGGTAATTTGTGTATGAACTGACACAACTGTGAGTCCGACACCAAGTTGCACACATGTGGAACGGACTCAGAGAGCTCCTGCAAAACCTCAAACTGCATTCTCCCAGATATTCAGAAGGTCAAAGGTACAATTCAAAATGACTCCATGTATATGACCCAGGAAAAGCTGATCAATTCTCAAGGGAAAATATAACCAACAGATACTATTCTTGAGGTGACTCAGGTGTCCAAAAGAATCTAAATCACTGGTGTTGATCTTGCTTTGTGACATCAAGGTGACCTTTTTAAAACAAATGGAAAGATAGAAGTTTTCAGCAGAGAAGAGAACAAAATGGGAAATGCTGAAATTTTTATGTGAAATAAAAAAATACGCTTCTCAGACTTAATAATAGCATTGATAGGACTGAGGAAAGAGCAGGTGAATTTGAAAATGATTCAATAGAAGAGTGAGGCCAGGGGTTGGGGAAGGTAATGGCAAAATCCCAAAGGGGACACGGAGCATTGGTAAGAGCCCCGGGGCCGCCTCTGGGCCTTGATCAAGTGGAAACCTGTGTCACCAATGACATCAGCTGCAGACCTCCGCAGGACAAGCAGTAACAGGAAGTAAGGGAGATTGTCACAGAGACCAGAGGACAGCCAGAGGATGCCAACAGGGGAGCCGCATCACCACTGCCATGCCCTCCAAGCTCTCTGAAGTAGCTCATCAGAAACAAGAGCAGAGAAAACAGAGAGTTCATATTGCAAAACAGTGAATGAGTGAGGCTTTCCAAGGGATCTCCATGAACTAAGTTTGAGGGACTGGATGAATTAAGGATGTGAAAGAAGGAATACAAACGGCCACTCAGATGCTAGCTCTCAGCCTCGGGTGGATGGGGAAGAGCTGTTTATGGAGGTGATGGGGAAGCCCTGAGGAACTTCCTCTCCAAAGGACTGGGGTGGGTGGAAATCAATAGCTCTACCCCAGCCGGGGTTAGTTGGAGATGCTCAGTAGTGCCTTGTACAGATGTTGATGGGCAGCTGGATACAAAGTTGGTAGCTGGGGAGAGAAGTCTAGAAAGGCAATAAGAATGCTACAGTCATGTTTGAATAGATGGTATTTGAAATCCAGAGAGAGAATGTCAAGAGAGGGTTGGTTGAGGGTTTGCAGGTCCTGTGGATAATGTTTAGAGGACTTTTAAATGAAAAGGAGCAAGCCAGGAACCCCGCCTGATGCTCCAGCCAGTATTGGTGTATCTCCCCTGGAAAAGAAACTAAAATCTTTAAGCTCTTTATTACAGCCTGTGGTCAGGATGCAGACTCAGTTGAGAAAACTGAGAAAATGGAGAAGCCGTGTGATTTCTGCGAGACTTTTAGAGAGAAGAAATGGGGAAAGTATTCTCAGACAGACCCTGAGAATCAGATATGCACATTCTGTTTCCACCAGAACTTGATGGATCTGGGACAAACACTCCCAATTGAGCAGCTGGAGTCTGATATCCATCATACAACCCGTGGAAGCTGGAGATCCCGTAGCTTTTCAGCCCATGTATTAATAAGTCTTGGGGATGGAAAAGGAGAAAATGTGGTTACGATAATGTTGTGTACTTGTGTGTGGGATTATGGATCCTTATGTTATTGTGTGTACTGATGTCTGTTGGACCAGGAGCAGGCAGCTGGCTCTCTGTGGTCTTTCCAAGAAGATATCCACCTCACCAGGCCATCACAGTGAGGGGAATTTTAAATGCATAAATGAAGACGGATCATTTTCCCAGTCCCATTGCTTCTCTTTCTGGTGCTTTTTGCCCCGAGATTACACAAATGGATGGTTTTATGGCCAGCGAACGTAGCACAGCTGTAGATGTGATATATAATACAACAAGAAATTGTTCAGAAATGGGGAGGGGGTATGGAAACATTATCTATGTAATGCTGTCAAGTTCAAAAGCCACGTGTTCAAAACCCTACCCCGTATAGCACACATTGGTCATAGAAGCTGCAAAGGCCCTAGAGCCACTTTTAAATCATGGGCAGAAGGTCTTAGAATATTCTTGGCATTGCATTTTTGCATTTTCGCCTTGTTTATTATTTAGTCTTTTTTTTTTTTTCCTTTTTAAAAATGTTATTTGTGCGAGATGTAAACAAAACAACACAACAGTTGTTTTTCATCTCTGGTTATTTTCTGCACATCTTTTCCCTGATTTGAGGTCAAACTGAGCATTGCCCCAAGTGTGGCCAGCCTACCAGTTTTACCAATCCATTGCCCCAGAGTCATCCAAGATGCAATTTTCCTTGTGATCCACTAATTTTCAGAACGATGGAGTTTTACAATCCTTCATAAGGAACCCCGCGAGCAGGAAACAATATTGAAATCAAGCTTGGAGTGTGAAAGCATTATGTGCTTGCCTCCCAACTCCTCTGCATTTGTCTCTGTTCTCTGAGCGATAACGCTGCTATAAAACCTTGCAGCGACACTGGAGTGTGTCACTCTGCCCGTACCTAGGGGTGCGAGGCCCTTGTAAATCTTGGCTCTTCCACCACTAGGAGCTGATTGAAGTGCGCTGGCTGGCTCTGGCGCTGGGTCCCTTCCTGCGTTTCCACTTTCATTGCCAAATACCAGCAGTCGCTGACAGGCCTCCCCGGTCTTCCTCTGCCAAGTGAAATGTTTTGAAATTAAAAATCTGAAGAAATGGGGCAATGAGAGCTTGATCAGGTGGTTTCTCCTTAGGAAACAGCTTAATGGGGGGAATTCAGCACAACTTCCCACTGGTGTCTCCAATGCAGAACTTGAATTTAAAGAAACAGGATATCTTTCCTGAATGAGACAAGTCCTCAAAGTGAAGACCTTTGTTTCTTGAAATGTGTATTCTTGAACAATGTTTATACAATTTCTGATTCAAGGTGTTATTATGTGCTACACTAGGAAAAACTGGAAAGTAGAAAAAGCATAGAGAGCAAAGGAAAATGATCCATAATCCCACCAAAATGTAGATTATATGACATATATAGATACACACATAAAACTAAATAATATTCCAATCATGAATTTATATGGGCAAATTAATTCATGTATTTCAATGTGCTTAGAGCACATTGAAAAGTCTTGAAGTTCCATTACATGGAAATACTAAATGATTTCCTGTTATTGGATATTGAGGTAATTCTCCCCTTCATTTTACACCAATATGAATAATACGCAATAGACATTTTTGTACCTAAATCTGGGTCCACATGCATGATGATCTTTTTAGATTTATGTTTCAGAAATGCAATCACCAAGTCAATGAGGTGAAATTTGAGAAGAGCTGACACCATGTCACCTGTAGCAATGTCACAGCTCTGTCGTCACCTGGGCCATGGGAAGTGTACATTCTCATTCTCGGGTCAGCACCAAGTGTTCTTCCTTTTCCAATTTTAAGTAGGACTTCATTATCTTAATCTGAACTTTTTCTTTTTTTTTTTGGTACTGGGGATTGAACCCAGGGCACTCCACCACTGAGCCACATCCCCAGCCCTATTTCGTATTTTATTTAGAGACAGGGTCTCACTGAGTTGCTGAGGGCCTTGCTAAGTTGCTGAAGCTAGCTTTGAACTCGAGATCCTCCTGCCTCAGCCTCCCAAGTGCTGGGATTACAGGCGTGCGCCACTGCCTCCGCTTTAATCTACTTTTTTGATGGCTAAGGAACCTGAAGTTTTTCACATGTTCAGCTCTTATTTGCAATTCCTCTGTGAAAACATTTGATGATTTTTCTTTTTGAGATAATGATTCCATCGTCAGAGTCCATTATAAACGACAACCATAATGTTTTTGCTTTGAATTTTTTGGTTACAAACGTGTTTCCAGTTTGTCTCTAGCCTTTCAATAATGACTATAATTTTTTTTAACAAGCTTTAAATGTTTAAGTTCATTCATTGCTTTTATAATTTTTGAGTATTTCTTACCTCCAAAATTAAATAGTTTAAGATTGTTGTTAGTTTTTAAAATAATAATGTTGCTTTTTAAAATTATTTTTAAAAAATTTTTGGTACCAGGGATTGAACTCAGGGGCACTCCACCACTGAGCCCCAGCCCCAGCCCTATTTTGCATTTTATTTAGAGACAGCATCTCACTGAGTTGCTTAGCGCCTTGCCTGTGCCGAGGCTGGCTTTGAGCTCCTGATCCTCCTATCTCAGCCTCCCAAGCTGCTGGGATTACAGGTGTGTGCCACTGCACCTGGCAATAATGTTACTTTAAATATTTAAAATTTTCATGAATCTGTGGATTTCTTTTGGTGTGAGAATCCAATGAAGAATCCATTCTCTATAACTTCTTTATGAGTCAATTTTCTCTTAAACATTAAAGATGTGTTCATATATACTAGGATTATTGTGGGAGGCTGAATATTTCATGCCATCCATTATCAA
This sequence comes from Glaucomys volans, assembly GCA_020662805.1. NCBI lineage: Eukaryota > Metazoa > Chordata > Mammalia > Rodentia > Sciuridae > Glaucomys > Glaucomys volans. Next base: position 445,503 of record JAJEJO010001233.1, read on the forward strand.
GTCTTGTAGATCATAGTTCTTTAATTATTTCTTGTTAATTCTCATGTGTGGTCACGCAATCCTATCCCCAGTGTTCTGCCATTTGAAACTTATGACATACACTTGTGTAATTTTTCTTTGAAATGGACTTGAAAATCATATTGTGAAGATTATGAAGGAAAATGTCATTGGGATTTTAACTGAAATCACTTTAAAACTGCAGGCAGTCCTCACTCAGCAAAATTAACTGAGATTCATACCATGGGACGCACAGATCAAGGGCGTTGGTTCAATGTGCGCACAGTGTGCTAACGGAGCCTTGTGCAGAGAGACCTCCCTGCATAAACGCTTGTGAATCTATTTTAGCAGCAACCTTTTAATCCAGGAGCAACATTAATTCCCAAAATATTTAGAGCTTGTCTCCCGTAATCACAAGCATGTTCATTAATTGATATTTTCTTTTTTAATCTTTCAGAGAAATATTATGGTGGGCTTTCTGTCAGTGGAATAGCTTTTAAGATATATCCTAGTTATTTTACATTTACTTTAAATGAATAGACTTTTATACTTTTATATTTTTAAACAGTATATTTTTAACTGCTTATGCATTAAATAGGAAAATTACCAATTTATTAGAGTATTTGTGTCTGATTTCTTTTCTGAATTCTAAAACTAATCTAAAAGTAGGCTTTCTTTGTATTTATTCCCTTTATTTTTCTGGACAAATAAAGCAACTCTCTCCCACCCTTTATTCTCCAATAATTATATCTGTTCTTTTCAGTTCATGTTTGATTGAATGAAGTTTTTCATTATTTTACAACAAATTTAAATAACATTCGTGATAACAAATATGACTGACTTTTTTTAAATTTAAATTGGAGCAACTCTCATGGTTGATTACTGGGAATTATGTTGGCTTTTGGTTAAAGGTAAATAATGATTTCAAAGTTCAATAGAGATCATTTCTGATATTCTTTGAATTTAGTCCAGAAAGTATTCTGAACATCATTACATGTTTTCAGTTTTTATTGTCATTTTAGAATATTGATGTAGAATGCTAGAGTGACATATTTACCAATACTGAAATAATTTTGTGTATTGGACAGAAATTCTACTTGCTTGCAGGAGATAATTTTTTGTTTTGCTACCAGATACTTTTCCTAACAATTATTAAGGTATTTTCTTTAATTGTACAGTAAGAAGTGACTTTGAGCTATTATTTCTTTTCTCTATAATTTTATTTATATTTGGTTTAGCTTCTGTGATTATGCTAGTTTTATTAAAAATTACCATTTGGGGCTTGAATTTGTTTAAATAGCATGAAAATATTTCAGTTTTTGAAAAAAAATATATATCTATTGCTCCCCAAGGAAAAGCTCTGGCATACAATCCTTTTGGAAAAAAAAGTTGATAATAGATTCCTTCCTTGGTTATTGAGATTTTTCTTGCTCCTTTGTCTAATTTTGGATAAATTTTTACTTTCATCCTTACTAAGACTTGCACATTTAGTTACAAAGTTGTGCGTTATTATATACAACATCTCTGTTTTAGAAATCCTCATTTTTCCAATGTGTACATCCTTTTGCCATAACAGCATCAATCCCACCAAACCATCATTTCTGTGTATCCTCAAGGAGTCCTGGGTGTCATAGTGAGACCTGTCACATAGGTACACCTGACGCTGTCCCTCCACCTGCCCCTATGTCTGGGTCTGCCAGCCAGTCCTCTGCATGGATACTACTCCTGCAAAGCCCAGCCTCTGCTTCTCTTAGCCAACACCATCTCTCCAAAGCCCAGCCTCTCCCCCTAGGCATTGCTGCTTCTGTTAGCCAATACCCTCTCTTCTGGATATTGCTGCTAATTCCCTCTAGCCATTGATGTGGATTCATAAGTTCATATGTCCTCAAACCCAAAACCATTTAATGGAACTGGAACTAGCATTTTAGGATAAATTTGTGCCCTCTCTAATTTTATACTGCCCACAAAGATACCCAGGCACCAGCAGAGAAAGTCCCATTCCGTCTGTGTGTGCAGCCAGAGCATTCTGCCTTGTGAACACACATTCAGAATGAACCTGGGTCGCCGCTTGCAACTGCAAGTTTAAATTGACAGGCGGCTGGAATCAGAGACAACTCAGAATGAGAAAGACCATGCTGCACCCAGAACCAGCTCTCCCTGCTGACCAGGGCTTTGTGAATGCACAGGGCTTGTCTTCCTGTAGCGTGAGAACTTACTGAAGAAATTTCTCAGACACTCTTGCAAGTAGACTTTTACAATTCAAACACACCAATGAGCTAAATGGGACATATTGTCCAGGTGAAAACAGACAACTTGATACAGAATTGGGTTCTTAAATAAGTGACAAATTCCTTCCTTATATACAAAGTTATTTGCTTTTATTTTTATCTATTTTCTCTCCCTTCCCTAGATTAAACAAAAATTATGTTTTTCTTTGTTTTGTTCAAATGTGTACTTAATGGTTTATCAATGTAATTCCTTCAATTTTGATTTATATTTATTTATGTTTTCTTTTTTAGTACCAGGGTTTAAACCCAGAGGTGCTTAACCACTGAGCCACATCCCCAACCCTTTTTAGAAATATTTTATTTAGAGACCGGATCTCACTGAGTTGCTTAGGGCCTTGCTAAGTTGCTAAGGCTGGTTTTGAACTTGTGATCCTCTTGCCCCAGCCAAATGTGTTTTTCTGAACGTCTTTGATTTTTTAATTAGGTATTTAAAACATTTCTGTTCATGAATCTGTCTATAAATATTTGCATATTTATTTGCATTGTATTTCATATCTGGTCACATTGTATATTTCATTGTATGCTATTTTGCTGTGATTTTCTAAAATGCAGTGAAGTGTAGTTTTGATTTCTTTTCTGATGTTGTCATGGATCAGATATGAGGTGTCCCCTAAAAGCTCATGTGCTAGTGTAAGAGTTTAGGGGGTGAAGTAATTGGGTTATGAGAATTTTAACTGAATCAGTGCATTAATCCCCTGGGATAGGGATTAACTTGGTGCTAAGCATAGGCAGGTAGGGTGCAGCTGGAGGTGAGTCCCGGGGGTCATGCTTTCGGGGTATATATTTTGTCCTTGTTGAGCAGAGCTCTCTCTTTGCCTCTTGGTGTCATGTCCTGAGCGGCTGTCCTACCACATTTTTTTTTTTTTTTTTTTTGGTACCAGGGATTGAACCCAGGGGGGCTTAACCACTGAGCCACACTCCAAGCTTTTTATATTTTATTTTGAGAAACTGTCTTGCTAAGTTGCTTAAGGCCTCAGTAGATTTCTCAAGCTGGCTTTGAACTTGTGCTCCTCCTGCCTCAGCCTTTCCACCACACTTGTCTGCCATGCTGTTCTGCCTCACCTTGAGCCCAGAGCCAAGGAGCTGGCTGTCTATGGACCAAGACCTCTGAAACTGAGAAGCAAATAGACCTTTCATCCCCTAAAATTATTCTCATCAGGTGTTTTGGTCACAGCAGCCAAAAAGTTGACTAAAACAGATGCAATTTGTATTTAGAAAACTTTATTTTTTGTTGTATTGTTATGTATTAAATTTCCAAATGTTTCAATTCATTCTATTTAAATTTATGAAACCCATTCTAACTGATTGTGTTCTAAAAAGGTGTATGGCTTGTATAGGTTTTCACTGAACTTTTTCTTCATGCTCTAATATAAGATATAGTAATGTTTAAAGTACACTTAAAAAAAGATAACTATCCCTTTGTGGAATTTAGTTGGATATATCTTTTTCTAGGATATCTATTAACTCAAATTTTATTATTAGTGTATTAAAATATCTATGTCTTTGTTTTGAATACTAGATATACCAAAATCTCTAATAAGTACTTAATAATTCTATTGTAATGAATCACAGTTGTCTTATATTTCCAGGAATTATATCTTTTTATTTTTTATTTCTAGAGCTAACCAATAATTAGGGCCATGAATTTATCTTCTAGGGATATTTTTTTCTCTTTGACTCCAAATACTATTTTTATGCCATTGGTATTTCTACACATACTGTTTCTATGCTTTTGCAAATCTTCTTTAATATAGTATACTAGTTATAAGTGCAAATTTGGAGAAAAGCCAGTCGGATTTAAATACTGTGCCCAGAATTGGGCCAATAAAATCTAGACAGATTTTATTATTTATTTATTCCTCATCTCATCTGCAAAATGTGTGTGTCAGCTAGGATCAGTTAGTCGACTCCAACTCAATAGGCTTGGCTTCATCCTGCTTCATTGCTTTGAGATTCACTCCTTCGTGCCTCCTCTCCATACTGGCCTTGGGCTCAGGCTGACCTGCACATTTGCAAAAATTTAAAGCTTAAAGTTCTGACACCACAGATCAAGGTGTCTCATTTTCAGTAGTAAAGATATGTCTTTTGTCAGCATCCTTTTATGTGATCTGTCTTACGAATGGAATAAAGGAAGGGGATTAAGGTGCAAGGAGGAGGGATGGGGCAAGGAGGAACTGTGGAATGACATTGACCAAATTATGCTCTGCACATATATGAATTGCCATGGTGAATTCCACCTTTATGTGTATCTATAAACATCAGTTAAAAAGATAGTAGAATAGAGGAAGAGGGAAGGGCCAGGGAGAAAGGGAGGTTATGTCCAAATGAACCCCACTGTTGTGTAGAACTAGAATGTACTCAGAAAAGCATAAAAAAAGAAAGTTCCATATTGAGCAGGATTTCCACTGCAGTCACTCCTAGAAACTGGAAGCCTGGTCCTTTTTTCTTGAGGAAGGCCTTGCAAAGAGGACTGTTAAAACTAAAGGTTGACTTTATGAAGGCAGAAGGAGCAGAAATCAACAATGAATGACAGTGACACCATTTACGTCATGTTGGATGAGTTCATCTTGCTAAAGCAATTAGAAGAGCGTCTGGCGTGTTGCAAGTGCTCAATAAATAAAAATGCCATTATTATTAACCTTTTCATATTCCTTCTCGTTTCCTTGTGAGCAGCTTGTATTTGAATTTTAAAAATCTGTCAGAATCTTGCTCTTTTGATGGAATTTAATCCCATTTTCTGCTGCTCCCAGAATTTACATGTAACTAATTGGTTCTGTTATCTTGTTTTATAAACTTCTGGCCATTCCTTTCAATCCCTTGGTTCTTTGTCTTTTGTTAACTGAACCATATGCATTACCTTATTCCTCAGTGAGAGGTATAAATATTGTTTTTAAGTTTCATAAGCAGCTAAGTTTAAGATATAAGAATTACTTGAAAAACTATGTGTCTCTTCTAATCGCTTTAAAGATGAATAGAAGAATAATGTAAGACTTGTATCAATTCCTATGGGATATGAAAAAAATGAACACTTTTATTTACCTTCCCCAATTTTCTGTTGTCTGCTTATATGATCCTGGGCAATAGTAATAAACATTAGTTTTTTTTTAAAATCTATCTTAGCTTATTGTTGAAGAATTCATGAGACCATGTCCTTCCTATGTGTGTCTTTGGCAAAATCTTTTGGCTGCCCCTCCATATTGATTTCCTATTCCATTGGGGAGGGTCCATTGTGATCTCCTCTCCGCTACATAGAGTCAGGTATCTCACTGCCATGGAACTCAGGAAAAAAATACAGTGAGCCCTCAGTATTTTGGGTTCTGCATCTGTAGATTCAATCATTTTCAGATTGAAAATTATTTTAAAAACAATGTGTCTAAGCTGAACAGCTACAGACCATAAACAATACAGTATAGAACAAATCTTCACATAGCACTTACATTGCACTAAGCACAGGCGACCCAGAGATGATTTGAAGTATATGGGAAGATGTCTGAAGGTTACATGCAATTACTACACCATTTGATAGAAGGGACTTGAGCATCTGTAGATTTCCATATCTGCGGAGGATCCTGGAAAGCAGTCCCCAGTGGATTCTGAGGTACAACTGTATTAACTAAGAAATGCAACTTTATACAATAAACACATTATTATAGTATTATGCTCAGCTGTTTTCCTTGATATTTGGAGGCCTACTTTCCAAACAGAATCATACTCTCTCTTTCAATATCTAAGTGGTTCAGTATTCATCAGAACAAAAGAGTAGTATTATTTCTTTTTTTCTTTTTTTTTTTAACAATTAAGCATAATTTTATTTTTTCCATAACTCAATTTATTTTATTATTTTTTTAATTCAATTTTTTGATTCATTGAACACAAATGGAGTACAGCAATTGTTTTTCTGGTTGTACACAAAGTAGAGTCCCCATCTGTGCATTCATACATGTACACAGGGCAATGATGTCTGTCACACATACTGTTATTATTCTTACCCCCCAACCTGAAACCCCCCCCTTCCCTCTATGCTTTCTATCCTTTCTCCATTCTTGCCATCATTCCACCCCACATTATGCATCATCATTCACTTATCAGAGAGACCATTCGGCCTTTGGATTTTGGGGATTGGCTAATCTCACCAAGCATAATAGTCTCCAACATCATCCATTTACCTACAAATGCCATAATTTTATTCTTCTTTATGGCTGAGTAATATTCCATTGTGTATATATACCACAGTTTCTTTATCCATTCATCTA